>JANJGK010002740.1:67500-113373 GCA_039081455.1 Macrobrachium rosenbergii | reverse complement strand
ACGTCCGATACCAACGCCATCTCTTGGCTAGAGTACAGTTATAAACAATGGAATTTTTACTAAAGTTCGTAACACCCCCATACTACTATGACAAATTCTTTTTAAAAAAAAAGAAATTTTACTTTAGGTATTATAAACTCATTTGACAAGTATCAAAATTACTGGGATATAATATTACTTGAAATACAGTATCTACAATTCTTATTGTATACATGGATCAATAAATTTTAAAACACCTTAACATTAACAATCCTAGCTTTCTTACAACCAATAATATTTATAATCGGGGACAACGCATCTGCTACTACGTTGTCTTTTCCGGGTATATGGGCAATTTCTAAGTTGAACTGCTGTAAATACAGAAACCAGCGTGTTAACCTCTGGTTCTTATTTTTAAATTGGCTCAAGAACTTTAAAGGGTTATGGTCCGGTCCTGACTTTAATTACATGAGCATTGCCAGTTAGATAGACCTCAATGTTGAATAGCCGACCACAAAGCCAAAGTTTCCTTTTCAATTACAGAGTATTTACGTTCGGCATCTGTAAGCTTATGGGAGTAATATGATACAGGATGCTCAACCCCATTATTATCTTTTTTGTGACAACACTGCTCCAATGCCATAATCTGAAGCATCCACTGTTAGTATGAAAGGATCTAAAAAGTTAGGGTTTTTAAGTACCGGTTTACTAATTAGTACAGACTTCAACTTTTCAAAAGAATCTTGACATCCACTAGTCCATGCAAACTTGACGTTCTTCTTTAACAGATTAGTTAATGGGACCGCTACTTCTGATAAATTGGGAACAAATTTCCTATAAAAACCAACTAACCCAAGAAACTGTCGAATATTTTTACGGGACTTAGGATTTTCAAAATTCAAAATTGCCTTGATATTACTATCCTTAGGCGCTACAGTACCATTACCAACTGTATGTCCCAGATACGTTACTGAAGCCTTACAAAAATCCGATTTTTTTAAATTCACAGTTATATTGGCTTCTTTCAAAGCTACAAACAAAGCTTTCACATGTTTCTTATGCTCTTCCCAAGAATCATCATATACCACTACGTCATCTATATATACTATACAATTCTCTAAGTTGGCTATAACATTATTCATTAATCTTTGAAAAGTTGAAGCTGCGTTTTTTAATCCAAACGGCATTACTTGACACTCAAACAATCCATCACTTGTCACAAATGCAGAAATACTCTTGGCGTTTTCTGTTAATGGAACTTGCCAATACCCTTTACACAAATCAATTTTTGTTAAATATTTAGAACATCCCATCCGATCTACGCAATCCTCTAACCTGGGTAGTGGATAAGTATCTGAAACAGTTACCTTATTCACCTTCCGATAGTCCACACATAACCTCACTTCTCCATCAGGTTTAGGCACTAATAACACTGGTGATGACCAAGGGCTATTACTGGGAGAAATTAATTTGTTTTTTAACATATAATCCACCTCTTTTTTAACAAGTTCTTTCTTTAAAGGATTCATACGATAAGGATGTTGTTTAATTGGTCTTACATCACTCTCTAACTTTATATCGTGTGTAGTTACACTAGTTCTACCAGGGTTATCTCCAAAAATACTGGCATGTTCCAAAATAATATCCTTCACTTCTTCTCTTAAATCTGGTTGCAGATGAGCTAACTTAATATCCAAGTTATTTAAAATTTCAGAATTTCTTTTTAAAGACACATCAACAATGGGATACACTTCATCTTGAATTACTTTCACTACATTTGTAGGCTTTACTTCACCCACGTGATAAGCTTTGAGCATATTAATATGAACTACCATTTGTTTTTTCTTACGATCAGGAGTTGAAATTACATAATTTGTATTATTAATCTTTTTAATTACTGAATATGGACCCACAAATTTACTCTCACCAATATTACTCGTTTTTGTAAACAATAACAATACTAAGTCTCCTTCCTTAAAACTTCTATTCACTGCTTTGACATCAAATTTTTCCTTCATACTCTTTTGTGAATGAGCCAAGTGCTTTTTAGCAAATTCCCATGCTTTATACAATTTACTTTTATTATCAGAAAACCATTCTACAATATCAGTTTCACTCTGCTCTTCTTCCCAACCTTCTCTAATTGTTTCTAACGGGCCCCTTACAGTATGACCATAAATCATATCAAAAGGTGAAATTCCCAAACTATCATTAGGTACTGAACGAATTGCAAATAAGTACGGCAAGTTCTCGACCCAAAGGTTGCGTTTATCCAAACAAAACTTCTTAAGCATAGTTTTCAAGGTTTGATGAAACCTTTCTATTGTACCTTGAGATTCAGGGTGGTACGGGCTAGATAATTTATGCTCTATTCTAAAGTCACTTAACCACTTCTTAAACTGGTCCGAGGTGAAAATTGACCCTTGATCTGTTTGAATTGTCTTTGGTAAACCTTTACTTGAAAAGAAATTTATTAAATGCCTTACAATGACTTAAGTCGTTGCCGATTTTATGGGTATAGCCTCAGGATACCTGCTTACTCTATCAAAAATAGTTAATAAATACTTAACTCCTGACGTGGCTACAGGCAAAGGCCCAACTATATCTAATAAAATATGGGAAAAAGGTTCTCCTACTGATAATATTGGTTGTAACGGAGCTTTTGGGACGGGCTTATTTACTTTTCCTACCATCTGACATTCATGGCATTCCTTACAAAATCTTTTAATGCTCTCCTTCATTTTCGGCCAAAAGAAATTGCTAGCTATTCTATAAAAGGTCTTACTTATGCCTAAATGTCCTGCAAATAGGTTGTTATGAGCAAGTTCCATTACCTTTACTCTAAAATTTTCTGGCAATACAATTTGATTAGTCATCTTCCACTCCATACTCTTCTTCGTGGAACCCAAAGATTTACGAATTAATAACCCTTCCTTCAAAAAAAATTTACTTCCTAGTTTATTCCCTTTTTCCATATTCCTTTTCAAAGCATTACAATCTTTATCTTTGTTTTGCTCTTCTATCAAATTTTCTCTAGTACAATTTAGATTGCCTACATTATCCTCAATTACTTTCCTTTCATCAATGTTATTGTCTACCACTAGAATAGGTCTAGTCTCCTTATTAAACAACCCTCCAAGTTCATCTTCATATAGCTTATCTTCAATGAAGTCTACGCTTTTACTTTTACACTCATCCTGCAACTCTGACTTAATCCCATTTTCCTCATTCTGAATTTCCTCACTTAACATTACATCCTCTACTCGTGGAAATTGATTTTTCACTCCCAATACTAGATCATTTGCAAGTAGTAACTGCACTCCATCAACAGGAATTTTGTCTACTATAGCTAAGATACAATTTCCTTTGTAGTACTTTGAATCTACATCTACCTCTAGTAATGGAGCTACATATAATGTATCAGGGAAACCCCCTAGTATCACATTACCTTTACACCTTTCTAATAAACTGTCAGGCAACACATCCTTCAAGATTAAAGATTGAGAAGCGCCTGTATCTCTCAATACCTGTACACTTATTTCCACCTTGTTGTCTAAACTGGACACTTTAGCACTTGATTTGTAAGGTGAAAACAAATCTCGCCCTCTTTCTTCACTGGGTACAATATTATGTACAGGACCTAAAGTTTGTAATGACAATACCTTTTTCTTGTTGTCCATCTTTCTGCTCCTACACATTGCTATCACATGTCCTGCCTTACCGCACCCCCAACATACCAGGTTACTTCGATCTCTCCGGGTCGGACTTGTGTTATGCACTTTCTGGACGTTAGGTTCGTTCTTGCTGTGGGAAAATTTTCGTTGAACATTGGCTTTACCTGAAAACAAGTTAGATCGGTTAACTGTTCTAACAACAGGTTTATGGGTTAACACATATTCGTCTGCCATGGTAGATGCCAAATCCAAAGAAACTACTTGCTTTTCTTCTAAATGTGTCTTTATCTCATCAGGCAAGTTCTCTTTAAAATCCTCCAATAAAATTAACTGCTCGAGATCCTCTTTTGTATCTACTGACCTCGATTCACACCATTCTACAAAGAGTCTTTCTTTGTTCCGCGCAAACTCTCTATAAGTCTGGTCTTGAGTTTTCCTTAGCTGTCTAAAGTTTTGTCTATAGGCTTCTGGGACTAATTTATATGCAGCTACCACCACTTCTCTCACTGCATCATAGTCGTTTGACCTCTCTAAAGACAACGTAGAAAAAGCGATTTGCGCTTTTCCAACTAAGACAGATTGGACCATCACTGCCCAAAATTCCCTTGGCCATTTAAGCTATGCTGCTATTTTCTCAAAAGCAATGAAAAACTTATTTACTTTTTCATTAAATTTAGGCACCATCTTGCTATTTCGCACTGGATCGAAAGTACTGGGCCTTTCACCGCCTCTTAACTTACGTACTTCTAGCTCATGTTGTCTTGCTTTCTCTTTCTCTTGCCTTTCTCTCTCTCTCTCTCTGCTAGTTCAAACTGCCTTTGTCTTTCCTTTTCCTCTAGTTCAAACTTCCTTGCTTTCTCCTTTTCTGCCAATTCTAACTCCATTCTCTTTGTTTCCAATTCAAATTCCTTTAACTTAAACTCTTTCCCCATCTTCTTCAGTTGCACTTGTAACTGTAAACGTTTAAGCTCAACATCACCCAACTCTGGTTTCACTTCCACTTTTTCTTCTACATCTAAAGCTTGTGCCCTTTCCTCTTGCGCCTCTTCACCTTCACCTTCACCTTGCGCATCTTCACCTTCACCTTGCGCCCACTCATCATCACCTTGCGCCCTTTCCTCATCTTCACCTTCAGTAGCTTCTCCCTCATTACTTTCCTGTAACTTGTTAACGATAGCAGCTAACATTTCATCTTTCTTAGTGGAGGAGGTATATCTTACACCTAAATATTGGGCTACCAATTGCAACTCTCTTTTCAGCAGACCGGGCAAGTCGGCTAAATAGGTTTCACGATTTAGAAATTCCTCAACCTCATCAATTGACTCAATCCTAATGGTACTCATCTTTACTATGTTAACAAACACTTAATGCAAAAATAACGCCTCTTTTACACTCCAATACAAAATGCACAGAAAACGATTTTACAGACAAGGAAAAAAAACTTACTTTTAGTTTTTTTTACAATCCCGCTGGGGATGCCACTTTCTTTTATGTTACGATTTCACATATTTGATATGCAACATTTATTCTCCATATGAACTCTCTAAAGACAATTTTATGTCAACCACTTAAGTCATGAAACTTTCTAATTACATTTCATTGAATAACTGCGGGATTCTTTCCATTCTTTATAGTTAAATCATTATTACTCGAATTAAGTACTTTAAAAGAATATGTATACACAGGAATATTGTTACCTTAGAGTATACTGCTCCTGCTGATCAACCCTTACACTTTCTGTGCACCAATAATGGAATACAAGAGAGGATACAAAACTACTACACAAAACCAATAACAATTTATTATAAAATTATCCAACGAAATTAAATAGAACTATGAGTAACAACATATAATCAAGGTCTTCCAACAATTACTTCTCAAGTACTCAGTCGAGTATCAAAGGAACGATTATGGATATAAACATAAGGTTACTAAATGAATACATAACAGGTTATTAACTAAACGGTTCAAAGTTAACTATTATCAATTAAATGATGAGGATCCCAGTACAAACTTCTACGATGGTAATAGTTACTTTAAGAGTTGCGTTTATGAGTTACTTTACGAGTTACTTTACAAGAATTACTCTACCGGAGACAGTACGACAGTTATCAATAATAACAATTTTAGGTCCAGAGCTTACAACGGGAGAGAGGGAATGTGCCAAAACATTAAATTACCACAAGCACCATTAACTGTGGAAACACATTGGCCAATACCTGGACCAACACCATCAAAGGCTTTCTACACCCTCGATCCTAAATGACAACAGCATACCCAGCTGTACACGAGTTATACAAAACACAGACTATCACGACGAAGGAAACTCTTAAGCCACACAATCACAAATGAATTAGCCTACTGAGGGATTCAGAACCGATGAAGCACGGTTTTTCAGCAACAACTTTTTATCAAAGCATCGGATAAAGCTGAAAGTTGGCAAGTGTATATTTTATAACCCTACCTAATTATTGCAAGTGTTATTTACTACCTAAGTTCAATAGTTCTGGTACTTACCAGAGTAAAAGTGGGTTTCCTATGCCAGAGCCATCAAAATCGCAGGTAAGGGTTTTGAACACAATAATGACGTTAACCTATGACGTCATAAGGCTCCACCCACAGTGAAGAGAAGTTTACATATGGGGAAAACGTCTCTTCACTGTGGCTCTGCCCACTTGGCGATGGCATATTCACTAATTGATATTAGCACCCAAGACCAAGAGAAAGGGAAGGTTTGCTCACTTTCCCCCAAATATCCCATGTAGGTGGAGCTTTGTCTACTTCCTTATTGCATCAGCAGGTGAATTGCCGCAATGAGCATGTACCTCGAAGATATGTCATCGCCTACATAGTTACTCCAGGCAGGAGGCAACGACATCCAATTGGGTAGACCTTGTCTCTCTTGGCCTTTTTAATACCCATACAAGGCTTCAGCGATATCAATGATGGCGAGCAGGATTTGTCATCGTCCCCTTGATAGCATTATCATTCTCAATAATTTTATTATTATTATTATTATTATTATTATTATTATTATTATTATTATTATTATTATTATTATTATTATTATTATTATTTTGTGGAGGTTTCATTGCAACTTCCACAGCAGTTGTTAGGACTAAGTTGTTAGCTTGGATTTCTTCCATTTTCTTGATATTCGTATTGTTTCTACTTTACAAATAATTCAGTGCAAGTAGTTCATCCACATAATGAACCAGTCTATAGCTCATTTGTTAGATCTACATCTATTCAGGGCGGGAATACAAAAAGACAATCCATTTTGTTTATCTCAGGTTTTGACACTATAGCCTTCTGTTTGCAGCATGTCAGGAGCGGTCACTAGAAGTAGAATTTAAATGAAAAGCAATGATGCCTCATTTCCCTCAATTGTTAGAGTTGTAAAGTCAACGCCATTGTTTTATTTCAGTTAATGTAACCCATTGTTATTTTTCTTGGTTTTTTATTTATATCATATAACACCCTAAACAGCGCTTGTATACTCGCTGCAAATAAAAGGTACTGGTAGGAGTCAAGATTTTGAGGGCAAGCTCAAGCTATTATTTACCTGCTTCAATATCAATCAAATGTAACACGATTTATATTGATATGCATGGAAAGGAAAATATATTGAAATCAGTTTGAATGAGGAACATATTGTTATAATCACTGTGTTTTAATAGATATGTTTTAGAGGTACAAATAAAACATCTAACACTATACATAATTAATTTACAAAATGTCTTCGTCGTCGTCACTCTCGAGGAGGAGGTCATCATCCACGTTTTCATCGTCGCTAGCGAGATCAATAATGACTGGTCCCACGCTCTCATGGATAATGTCCGATTTCAAGTACTCTTCCTCAAAATGACGTGTTGTCTAACAGCTCCTGCCCGCACTTTTGGGGCGGCCAAGTAACCATTACCCACCATAGAAATAATTACCTATTCACACTAGAGTAAATCTTGCCACAGGTCTTCTCGCTTCAATACAAAGTGGTAAGCCGTAGCACAAATGCAGTCTTGCAACCACGGGGACAATTCCATATCCTGCTGGCCATTATCGAATTTGTCGAAGCCTAAATTCTTTAAGCATTTAAGCATATCCATTCACCGCCTACCTGGTGGATGGGCGGAGCCTTATGACGTCATATGTTTACGTCACGAATTGTTTTAGAATCCTTGTCTGTGATTTTCTCGGTCCCGGCATCGGTGACTTCATTTTACTCTATAAATATCAAAACTATCGAACTTAGGCTCTAAATAATACTTGCAAAAATTAGGTAGGGTTATAAAATATACACTTGCCAACTTTCAGCTTTATCCGATGCTTTGATAAAAAGTTGTTGCTGAAAAACCGTGCTTCATCGGTTCTGAATCCCTCAGTAATTCCAGGCTTACTCCTTCTATCGTCGGATAATAAAAACAGTATACTTTACCCAAATCCTCAGGGCACAATATCAGACCATGGTCAATACATTCGTATAACCCCTTCCTGTTAACCAGCACACAATTCCCTTCTCTCCGTTTAAACCATCGTCTCACCACAGGTGGACAAACTCTTGCTTCTGGCCTCTGTATCAGGATCAACTATATCCACCGATACCTTCTGTCGTACTGCTCAACTAGACTTCTCGCGAGCCGTCCACTTCCACTCGGTATCTCGAATAGAAAACATAAAAACGAGGGGATTAGTTGTTAAACAAGCAATATCTTACTCAATTACGAACTTTACGGTACTCAAACGTCTGTAAGGATCTTAAAGAAAAGAAACAGGAACAACGACATACGTCCGATACCAACGCCATCTCTTGGCTAGAGTACAGTTATAAACAATGGAATTTTTACTAAAGTTCGTAACAAACATTCATTAGAATCTCTCTCTCTCTCTCTCTCTCTCTCTCTCTCTCTCTCTCTCTCTCTCTCTCTCTCTCTCTCTCTCTCTCTCCAGTTAAAAGATTTCGAGAATGACGTCGCTGAGCAAAGCTGCATTTTCCAAAATTGCCAAAATGATTGAAAGTGGACCTTTTTTGGAATGTTTGCACGACGGTCCTCTTCGGCCAGGTGAAGAGAAGAGAGCCGTAGCATACTCGGTCGAGAAAAGCTCCCACTTTTAATTATTTTTATATCGGGAAAATCCTACTTTGCTTAGTGACGTCATTTTGGACTTCAGCATAGATAGGCAAACCGCAGGATACCCGGTGCCCTTTGATCGAAAGGACTCGAGGGCGGATTCTCAGCTGACGCAGCCACAGCGTTGGGCATCGTTTCCTTGTCACCAACAACAGTCGTCCTCGTCAAAATGCAACAGGGAAGCGAATCAGGCCAAAACTGAGGAGGTTTTTTTTTCATTTGTTCTTTTCTGGTCACACGTAGCCTACACACACCTTCAGTTCACGATACGTAAAACAATAGGTGTATGCACACACACCACAACCCTCCCTCCATTGAGGACAATTATTATCGTTGTTCAGTTGTTCCCATTCATTCATTATCCCGTTTCGAAACCTGTCGGATTGCGATGAGCTCTTCTGCTCCAGTCAGCGTCTTCTCTCTCTCTCTCTCTCTCTCTCCCTCTCTCTCTCTCTCTCTCTCTCTCTCTCTCTCTCTCTCTCTCTCTGTCTTGGAAGCCTTCCTTCCCTTCTTTGGCCTCACTCGGAATCAGGCGCTCACCATGAGCATTGTTGCTCGACGAAGCTCCTTTCGAGACAATAATAAGACAAGAGATTTTATTGTTGGGGGTGAGGGTTCCATTCAATCAAAATTCTTAATCCCACGCCTAAGGGGTGAGGTTACGAGCCTTCTATTCTTTACCTCCGTAGGTTGCAACGTAATTGCCTAACGACCACGTACACTGTTCTCTCTTCTGATATTCATCAGTGTAGAACCTTTCCTGTTACACCCCTGAAGCTGCTTCCTCTCTGGTTACACGAATTGCTAGAGATGATAGATCTCTCTCTCTCTCTCTCTCTCTCTCTCTCTCTCTCTCTCTCTCTCTCTCTCTCTCTCTTTGCTTTTGCGGATGTTGCTACGCTCTCCCCTTAGATGCAAGCAAGCGCGCGCGCGCACACACACACACACACACACACACACACACACACACAGAGAGAGAGAGAGAGAGAGAGAGTGACGATAAAAATATAAAAGTTTAACCTCTATTGAGCACTCGTTATCAGGCAAATAAAAAAAAAATTTGTGTTGGGGTGAAGGTGCGAGCCCATGTCTTCATTAACGTTTTCTTTAACACACGGACAGTTGAAATTGACCGGTGACGTCATCAGAGAGACTGGATTTTTCTGGAAACGGGCCTAAATGTTACCCTCCCACGGGATCAATTGCGGTTCTGTTGCCTTTTTGAAATTCTTGTGAATGCACTTTCAATAGAAGCTTCAAAGAGGAGGGCTTTTCGGCTTCTCCAGATTCCGGCCCTTGATTTGGGACTCTCTACTTCCTGTAGGTCTCGTGTGCGTTGCGGTTTCATTTTATTTACCCATATACCCAAGTCCAGCTGCCAACGAAGTTCTTCACCGCCTGGGTACGTAGTGACGTCACTGGGAACCGGAAGTACTTGGTTGAAGCCCAGTCGGGCAGATAAGTGAGTGAGTGAGTGAGTGAATCGGTCACGAGCGGGGCGTTTGTTTGAGTGTTGAATGAAGAAGTCCTTCGGAAGAGTTCGGAGATTCCTCCTTATTTGGTGCTATTGACGCCGTCAGTGTTTCTGGGTATATAGTGGAGGTCTGTTCGGTTTCTATACTGCATTTCCTCACGTATTGGCAGATTATGAAGTGTCGAGGCTCCAACAGTGAGATTCAAAGGACCGCAAACAAGTGGATGTGGGCGGAACCACGGTGGGAGAACGACTAAAGGGACTCGTGACTAATAAAGGTGAATGAGCTTCTATTTATGTATCATCTTCGTCATAGATTAGGTAAAAAAATGTGGCGACTGGAACATTATTGTACGAAGGGGTTGGCCAAGGAAAAAGGCTGTAGGCCATAACTGAAGGTAGATCGAAGGAAAACCCAGTGCTTATATTAACGGTATATCTGGATGTGACTGTTTTAAGCACCATCATTATATTATTAACTTGGAATCCTCGCAGTCTGTAGGGTGTGGTGACACTTGCGAGCGTAGGGAAAGTATTTGCTCTTCATCTAAGGCTACAGAAAAGTGTGGCTTCAAGCAGCTGCAATATGACTGCAAAACTGAGTGTTTCGGTTTGACGATTGCTCCAAGACTGCAGTTTTTGCTACTTCGTGCTTTTGGGATTTAGTACGAATTTTATCGTGCTGACGTCAGTTAATCTACAGCCAATGTCCCTTAACTTGAATATGGACGGAAACCACAAAACACTGGCACTGCCGTTCCCAGTGAAATCCTTAAGTCCTGTTGAGTTAAGGTGACGAAAGATAGATCTCGAAATCAATCATTGCAACTGAGCATTTAAGCCCTAGAAGTCTCAGGTGAGCGGAATAAACAGTCGACCATCGGGGATGTCGCCATTTCATCGAGGGAATTAAGGCTTCAAGTTCCTCTTTGGAAGATTTCTGTTTATCTCGTTCAGCTTCAAGTGACAACGCTGTGAATGCAGTTGCACTGAACCATTTATATATTGTTTTGGCAATGAACGTCGAGGTCAACAGCTGCTGTTATTATCACGCCAAGATATTGCACTGGAAAAATGACACGGAATTTGGCCACGGAGGGTACAGAAGGAAAGCCCATTGCTTAGGTCGACGGCATACAAGAACATAATGCTTTAGGTAAACTGATATGATTTTGTATCACAAATTAATCTAAAGAGATGTTTTGGGGTGGGGGGTCGAGGATGGAATGTTACTGGGGAGTATAGGACAGTGAAATGTGGTTCATTTTCACTAGATTTTCCTTCGTCATGAGAACTGAATTTATTATCCTCCACAGCTGGTGGATTCAACTAAAAGGTTTCCGATGATACGGGATGCTGGAAAGTGTCACTGTGCTTCAAAAGACAGATCATGATTACTGACCTGCTTCATAGTTTGGAGTGCCATTAGGGTGTTATGGTACGTTGTTAACAAGTTTTTTATATCGATATTTTTCCAAAGTCACTGGTATCTTGTGTAAGTAACCTCCTTTTAGTTATGAACATAGTTCCATTACTATGAGAGAAATACCCTCCGTAGGGGGCCGGGATAGTGCCGTCAGTACACCTCATGTGGTGCACTGTAGGCAGCATCCCTTCGGCCCCTAGCAGCAGCCACTTTCATTCCTTTTATTGTACCTCCGTTCATATTCTCTTTCTTCCATCTTGCTACCCTTAACCCTCTCCTAACAACCGTTTCGTAATGCAACTGCTCTGAGGTTTTCCTCCTGTTACACCTTTCAAGCCTCCTTTACTCTCAATTTCCCTTTCAGCGCTGAATGACCTCGTAGGTCCCAGAGCCTGGCCTTTGACCTCGATTCTACTGTATATACTACTACTACTACTACTACTACTACTACTACTACTACTTGAGAGAGATAATCTTGTATATGCCTGGATTAAGCACACGCCTGCTTGATTGGATTTTACCTGAAAGTGCTATGAATCATGAATCTTCTGTAGATAGTGTGCGTGCGTGCGTGCGTGTGTGTGTGTGCGTGTGTGTCACTGAGTGGTTTGAGAAATTACCCTAAATACTTTCGGGCACTCAAAATGTGTGTGGTCTTCCATTCGTACTTTGCGAGTCTGTCTTCATGTGGGAGATGAGGTCAAAAGTGAGGGAACCGTCTTCGTCACAACTGTGCTTTCCTCACTGTACCTGTTGCCCGACTAATGAGATACCTTATGAGAGTGTTAGAGAATGGTTGGGTGCAAGTGTAATTATCATCGTACGTATGTTATTTGAATGTGGAGTGTTGCAAGCAGTTTCATTTCATTAAATAAAATAGCTGAAATAAACGCCGCTAAATCTGGACTACAACTGGCTGTTGAAAATATCTTTCAAAGGCGTCTATGAGAGGAAATGCCACACTGCCTACCTACCGTTCTGTAGGACAAATTCGGGATCTCATCTGTTTTTTGGAAATGGAAACAGAATAATTGCACTGGCCAGCGTCTTAGAAATATTGCCTTTGTTAAAAAATACCTTGATGAGAGTTCCATAAAAAAGCTTGTGCTTGCGTTGTAAAGAGAGCGGACCATTGCAACTCTCTCATGATCTGCCCAAGATGCCACTTAGGAAGCTGCATAATATTTGAAAGCTGGAGAGCTGCAAGATGCATACGGGGTTTCTCGCCTCGGGACAGGATTGCCCTCCTTCACTTTCTCTAGATCCATCTGGGTCCAGAGGTTCGACAGAGAATGCCACAAAGGCCCAGTTAATTTGTCCTAATATAAGGTTTGAAGCTTTCTTTCGTACCGAACGAGGCCACTGTCATTAACGCTTAATGGGCAGTGCAGCATTGTTCATAATCGCTCTCAATTTGACGAGACGTGAGTGCTCAGCGCTTTGTCAAAATGGATGTTGCCATATCATGACACTGAGGACAGGAGGGCCTCGATGAGGTCGTCCTGACTTCCAGAGGGTGAAACTATTCAAAAGGGCTTCCAATATCGTTTGATTTCCGATTAAATAAGAGAAATTTTATATACTTGCTGAACAATAAATGACTAGGTATTGCTTATGTCAAATTCATCCATATGTGTCACATTAGAATCTGCTAAACAGCTGAGATTTTCATTGCATTTTGATAAATAACTTCGCTGCTTGTGGACGTTTATCTAATGAACGTGTCCGATTTCATCTGTTGCACTTTCTAGAACAACCATTTTTCCTCTTTTGCAGGTTCGAGAGGAACTGCAATAAAAGCGCATGTCATAACAACCATTTTTCCTCTTTTGCAGGTTCGAGAGGAACTGCAATAAAAGCGCATGTCATCCATCACGACTACTGAAGACACTTTGACATTTGCAGCAAAGAAGAAGCAGGCCTTGGACTGAAACCACGTTATGTGTGAGTGTTGCAAACCCTTCAAGTTTTGCTCAAAGCCAATTCATAGGATTAGTTTCCAATTAAGAACAAGTTTTGCTACATTTCTTAACGGAAGACTAACACAGCCAGTAGTGGTGGTCCCCAGGCAAGCATGAATTTGAGTTTTATCCTCAATCAAAAACGAGCTGAAACCATCTTTTCAATTTGTCAAGACTAGTTTCAAATAAACAAGAAGTTTTGACACGTTTCTTAACTGAAGATTATCCCAGCCAGCAGTGGTGGTCCCCAGGGAGGCATGTGTGTTTATACATCATTAAAAGCTAATCAAAAGCCGTCTTTTTTTCTGAGAGTCTAAATACCAACTGGTGTTTACTGGTTGGTGGCTCCTGCATGTGGAAACCTGGCGGTGGCAGGTATTAAAGGATTTTGGCTCCTTTAGCATAGTTGTAGCATGTGGCACCACTATTGATGTACATACCTATGTAGATTTAACCCGTGTAGATTTCCCCCACTTCAATGCATGTGTCAACCCTTGAACTGATGCTGGATATAGGCCTAGTGTTTGTTCCTGCTTTAGAAGTCTGTCTTCTGCTCCTCTTGAAAACAAGTCTTGTGGTCTCACCTTCCGGGTTTTGTTAACAGCAACTAATTCAAGACTGAATATTCTTTCCACACCAGTCATTGCAATATTTACAATGCCTCAGTGGCTACCCAATTGATTTTAATTTTTATCTTCTTTTAAAACTGTTTTTATAAGTTTATAGATATGCGTCCTCTTTTGACTTCTGAACTGCTTCATGACCATATTGTTAATTGCACGTTTCAGCGAAACTTGGTGTTTTTACATCTAAAATTGTCCTTATATAAGTCTCATAAATAATCAGTGATTGGTCCAATATTCTGCTGCTTTGATTTTCGGTGATTTTTCAAAAACTCTCTCTCTCTCTCTCTCTCTCTCTCTCTCTCTCTCTCTCTCTCTCTCTCTCTCTCTCTCTCTCTCTCTCATTTCTGAGCAAATTCTCTTAGATATCTTTGCATTGCCGACACAGGAATGAGACAAGCATGTGTCCCAGAATAGCCATAACAGCGTATCAGATCATGTGAATGTAATCAATGTTTTCAAGAAACATTACCTGGATACTTCATACAGCACTAAGTTCGCACGCGCGAGAAAACTACACTTACAACATTACAGACCTAATTCCACTAATCCCTTAGTAAAAATTTTAAAACCGCTAGTTAAACCCTTACGGTAACGACCCGTAACGACCTCCACGCCACCCACTCCTGATCACCTGACCATCAGTTGTTTTCTCGCGCCTGTCAAGGAAGGACCTTTTGACACGCTCTACACTTGCTAACTTTTGACACTATTCTAAACTTATTTAGTGATATCAAGATTATGGATCCTACTGAATTTTCTCCTGCTTCGAATCCTGTGGACTCAGATAAGGACAAGGACTCACGACATAACTGTCAAATCTGCAAGACTAGGATGAGTAGTCTCAATTTTGATAAACATTCTTTATGTCCTACATGTAGAGGAGGACAATGTTCCGAAATTAGCAAATGTAATGAATGTAGAGAGTGGTCTAAGGATGAGTTCATGAAATTTATCAAGCATCAAAACTCTCTTGCAAGTAAATCCAAGAGTAGGAAGTCAAGGTCTAAATCAGAGATTAAAGGTACTTCTGGAATTAATTTAGTAAAGTGTACCTCGGAGGAGGGTTTGTCAGCTCCTTCTTCGACTGGTAATAATGAAGGTAATGATGTTCCAGGTGTCCCCGGAGAACACCTGTCGAAGGCTGGTGTTATAAAATTAATTAATGAGTCCATCAGTGAATTTACTGCTAACTTCACCAGTCAATTTTCTAGATCTATGTCCGAATCGTTTCAGGAGATAGGTGATCTTTTAGATAGGCGTTTAGGTCCTGAGGACCAAGATGTTTATATTGATTTGTCCACTAATCCCTCTCTTTCAGGTGATCCCCCTCTCTCCTCGGTCTGCCTGTCTTCTAGCCAAAGACGAAAAGATCCGCCTCTGCTTACCCCCCGCAACAGGTCAGAGCGGCCTGGGGGAGAACCAGTTGGCCCGGTGCGAGAGGGTAGGCCTTGTAATTCCCCTGATGTTATTCGTAACTTTAGATAGGGCTCAACAGTTAGGGATGGATATTCCGACAGAGTTAGTTGCTGTATTAGATATTGCGGATTCTGCGGTGCGGTCGGAGGCTCCGGTCGCACCTCAGGATACGCAGGGTTCGGGATATGAGTTGCGCACCCCTAAGGATAATTGGAAGGGTATATTTGGTGATGGTTCTTCTGGTTCTGGGTCTTCTGCAGCTTCGCAGTCTGGGTCTGCGCTGGTTCATCCTGCCTCTAGGTCGTCGCAGGTATTCCCTGTGTCATGTGTCGCAATGTCTGATTCTGTACTTGGTTCGTTGCAGCCGTCAGCTGCGTCTGGGTCATTGCAGGTTCCGCCTGCTTCTGGTTTGGGTCTCGGATCTTCTCAGCATTTTGGGAACTTAGGTGATGGGTCTTCGGGTTTTCCTATACATGGACATGGTTTAGGGGGTGCGCAACCTTCAGGTAAGTCAGTAAACTTTGATATTCCTGTACGTAGGGATGAAGATGATGATGATGCTTCCTCTGTAAGGGGTTCTGGTCACGAGGGATCATTTGAGGATATTATCCGTAATATTTGGGCTTTGCATCCTGAGTCCATTCCTGTGGCTGCGGCACCCCCTAAGGGCTGCGCATTTGAGAATCTTTTTGCTATACGCCCCAAAGAACAGAAAGAAGAGTTTAAGGTTAATTTATTTGAGAGAGTATCTGATATTATTTCAGAAGTACAGTTCCGGTTTCAATCTTCCTTAACTGAGGGTAAACTTTCTTTCACTCCTCTTCCACACCGAAGGAAACAATACGCCGTCCCGGATATGACAGAGCTTGGGGGTGCTCCGAAACCTAACTCTGCCTTAGGTAAACTTACAAACAATCTCTCTTCTAAGAAATCTCTGAATATGTCTTATGATGAAGCGTCTAGATTAGAGAGTCTCAGCCGTCATCAATTGGAGACCCAGTCCTTTTCTTTTTGGATGTTGTCCTCTCTTCTTAATTTCTTAAAGAAATCTGGATTCGTCCCTCCAGACCCCATAATTTTTGAGGCTATGATTTATTCCTTTACCTTGTCTCTTGTTAACTCCTCCACCATTTCTGCTTTGGTGGCTTCTTATCTGCAGGCTAAGAGGAGGGAAGGTATTCTCTCCCATTTTCCCCCTCACATCCAGTCTTTCCAGAAAGCAGATCTCTTATCCTCTTCGTTTGCTGGTCCTCTCCTCTTTGACCAGGAGGTTTTAGATAAAGTAATAGGTGAGGTTAAGGAGGATTCAGCTACCTCTGCGCAGCTTGCCTTATCCAAAGCTGTCAAGCTTCCTTCATTTTCTGATTCCAGATTCCACCGGAAGGCCTCCTCCAGTGGTTCTGGAGCTAGGGTTGGATCATCTACCTCCGGAGCTTACAGAGGTAGAGGGCAAGTTAACTCTGCGCAGGACTTTAATAGAATTAAGCGGAAGGCTTCTTCTTCCCCTTCTCCTGCTCCCTCTGAGAAGTCTCCTCGGGGTCGTTCTCCTAGAGGGCGGGGTTTTCGTCGCTAGGGGTCATTTCCTTGCCCAGGTTTAATTGGCGGCTGTCTGTCCCTTCATTGGCAGGTATGGAGAGACAAGGGTGCGGACTCTTGGGTGGTGGAAGTCCTGAGGGAGGGGTATGCAATACCATTCCATACTCCTCCTCCTCTTTCTCCGACTCCCATTTCCCACGACTCTTACTCTCCCCAGTCCACCAGGGGTCTCGCACTGGAGGAGGAGATTCGAGCTCTTCAGCAGAAGGGTGCTGTGGAGCCTGCGCCCCCTTCTCCAGGGTATTACAGCCACATGTTTGTGGTTCCGAAGGCGTCGGGAGGATGGAGACCCATCATCGACCTCTCCATCCTCAACAACTTTGTCCTCAAAACAAAGTTCCATATGGAGACCACCCAGTCGGTCCTTTGTTCTATTCGGAAGGACGACTGGATGGTCTCCATAGACCTCAAAGATGCATACCTGCAGATTCCAATCCATCCGGAGAGTCGCAAATATCTCCGTTTCGTGGCAGGATACAGGACTTGTCAATTCAAAGCCCTGTGCTTCGGATTAACAACGGCGCCTCAGGTCTTCACCAGGGTAATGGCCCCAGTATCGGCCTTCTTACACCAAATCGGAGTCAGGATTCTTCGATATCTAGACGACTGGCTTGTTCTAGCTTCGACCTTAGAACAAGCAATATGGGCAAGGGACAAGGTTCTCGATCTATGTCAATCCCTCGGAATTGTTGTCAACCTCGAGAAGTCAAGCCTGACTCCTTCTCAGGTATCTACCTATCTGGGCATAAGGATAGTTTCTTCGACTTTGAGGGCTTCTCCAACTCCCTTGAGGATCGGAAAGTTCTTCTCAATAGTAGAAGAATTTCTGTCCACAAGGGAGCAGCCTGCAACCTTCTGGAGGGTAGTACTAGGCCATCTATCATCTCTGGCCTATCTTGTTCCAGGGGGTCGCCTCCGCATGAGAGCCCTCCAACTAGCTCTCAAGCGGAATTGGGACTTTCTAGACGACTCTATTCTGGTGCCATGGGACGATGCCTCCCGGGACGACCTTCTGTGGTGGTGTACAGAGGGTCATCTCGAGGAGGGCATTTCTCTCATTTCGTCTCCTCCCGACCAAATGTTCTGGTCAGACGCCTCCGACGTGGGATGGGGGGCCAATCTGACAGATCACTTCGTTTCTGGTGTTTGGTCGAGAGAGGAGGCCCTTCTTTCCATATACGCAAGGGAACTCCTTGCGGTAGAGAAAGGTCTCTCAGCTCTAGTAGATCTCCTCAGGGGTCAGGTTGTTGCACTGTTCTGCGACAACACGACCGCAGTTTCTTACCTTCGTCGCCAGGGAGGGACTCATTCAGTTCTGCTCAATTCGATCGCTCAAAGAATTCTCCGGTGGGCAGAAGTGGAGGGCCTCTCTCTGATTCCTCAGTTCGTTATGGGTCGGTTGAACGTGATCGCCGACTCTCTTTCCAGACCAAACCAAGTCATTGGATCAGAATGGACCCTTTGTTCAGAGGTGTTCAAAGATTTCAGGAAGAGGTGGCCAATCAACATAAACCTTTTTGTCACCTCTCTAAATCGCCGTTGCGATGTATTTTTTGCTCCCACCACGGATCCTTTGGCTGCGGGAGTGGATGCCATGCTTCAGTCTTGGAACAACCTCCAGGCTTACGCATTCCCACCTTTCGCAATGATAAGGCAGGTTCTCAACAATTTGAGAGAATCCACCAACTGCCATATGACCTTAATCGCCCCTCTTTGGAGACAGAGGGAGTGGCTCCCGGATCTCCTGGAGCTTCTGTTGGAGCCTCCTGTTCCACTTCCAATCTGAAAAGACCTTCTGAGGCAACCACACATGAATCGTTTCCACCAGAATTTACGCATGTTACGGCTTCATGCATTCAGACTATCAAATGCTATGCAAGAGCCGCAGGGTTCTCTTCTCGAGTGGCTAAAGTCATTGCCAAATGCAGAAGACCTTCCTCCTTAGCTTCATATCAAGCTAAGTGGAATCTATATAGGTCATGGTGTGCTTCTCACGGCCATACGGTATCGCGCCCTTCTCTCCCAAAGGTAGCGGATTTTCTTCTTTGGCTTTGGGAACGTAAAGGATTCTCCGTTCCTACGATTAGGGCATACCGTTCTATGCTGTCGGCCGTTTTTAGATTTAAGCTCCCTTCTATCAGCTCCGACTGCTCTATTAGAGATCTTATTAGAGCTTTTTGTATCCAAACACCTCGTGTCTCTCAATCCCATCCTCCTTGGGAGCTTAATTTAGTTCTTAGAGATCTCATGTCCTCAAAATATGAACCTCTTGAGGATAAGGATCTTCGTACCCTTTCTAAGAAGGTCTTATTTCTCGTGGCTCTGGCTACAGCCAAGAGAATTAGTGAACTCCAGGCTCTTTCTTATATTGTCCCTGCCTCTGGATCAGACCTTCTATTATCTTATACTAGTGGTTTTTTAGCGAAAACCGAGTCGGCTGTTAACCCGGTTCCTCGCTCGTTTTTATTAAAATCTTTATCAGACTTTGCAGGAGATATTCCTGAGGGATCTCTCTTATGTCCTGTAAGGGCTCTTAACATTTATTTAGATAGGACCAAGCACTTAGTTCCTCGTCCTCGATTTCTTTTTGTTTCCCCAAAGAAGCCTTCTAAGGGAATCTCTAAGAATGCAATTTCCTTTTTCTTAAGGGAAGTGATTTCAGGCTCTGGTGCTCTGGAAGGAGAAGGAGGCCCTCCTCTCAGAGCACATAGCATTAGGGGTATTTCTACTAGTGCTGCCTTTTTAAGGAACTGGTCGACCTCCAAGGTGCTGGAGGCCGCTTCATGGAGGTCGAACTCAGTTTTTTCTCTGTTTTATTTTAAAGACATTGAAGTTTCATTGGATGGCTGTAAATCCCTAGGACCGTTTGTGGCTGCAGGATCTGTTATTAATTAATATAATTTAGTTCTAAGAATTCAGATATTGGCTATATAGGCTATATATATGTATTATTAGTAAGTCTTTTGGTGTTGGTATTCGTGACTCATTAACTAATCTTTAATTCGGTCTCAATGTCATCACTATTATTCCCAACCGTAGTATGTTCTGGCAAGCCTCCCTCAAGGTCCCTTGCTGGGTGGGGGACTGGATTTGACTATGACATGGTCTGATGAGAGCCAAGGTGGATTGAAGGCTAAGCTGCCTCCACAGCTCTATCTAGACTCATGACTAACTGCATCATCTTGGCCTCCATGAGTCGGCAGAGCTCTGAGTCCAGGTGAGTATGCAGTATACTTTCTATCTTGGTTCTGGCTATGGACAAGATAGTCTTAAGTATTGATTCTTATGAGTAATAACACCCTGGTAGCATTAATCCCACCTCCATATCAATTTTGGGACTCGTGCTGTATGAAGTATCCAGGTAATGTTTCTTGAAATGGAATTTTCATTCTAAAATTAATTTCAATATAACTTACCTGGATACTTCATACATCCCACCCACCTCCCCACTTCCAATGTTGAAAGAACTGATGGTCAGGTGATCAGGAGTGGGTGGCGTGGAGGTCGTTACGGGTCGTTACCGTAAGGGTTTAACTAGCAGTTTTAACATTTTTACTAAGGGATTAGTGGAATTAGGTCTATAATGTTGTAAGTGTAGTTTTCTCGCGCGTGCGAACTTAGTGCTGTATGAAGTATCCAGGTAAGTTATATTGAAATTAATTTTAGAATGAAAATTCCATTTCAAGTGTCACTGACATCCGACCTTTTCACGCTGCTCTGTTTTGTGCAGTCACAATCAAGTCACCTGGCTTTACGATGCCCAGTGCATGTCCCTTCAGGAGCTTTTTTCCATCGAGTGTCCTTAAATGTCCGCCTACCTCCTGTTATTCTTTCCTTGGCTCTGTACCCTCCATCAGAAGCATCTATGGTAGCCTGGCCTTGAAGATAGTGTGGTGTGTTCTCTTTTAGCAGTATTAGGCGGACCTCAGCCTTTAAAGCTACGAGGTGGTTGAGAGATTAAACGGCTGCTGTTTTGGACGATCTAGGGGTCCTTGTGCCAGCTCTGAAGCTTGCCCCTTTGGCAGTTCGAATTCTCTCCTTTGAATGACGAGGTTCCTAAGTGCTAACACTACCTCTCTGGGTGTATTCGTTATACATAACTTACATAGTAATTGATGAATCAGTTCATTCAGTAAATACAAGCACATGTTTTACTATGAAAGCCATCAAACCAAACCCCAACTGTGCTCTTCTACTTAAAGTCTTGGTCACAGTTTCTGTAGAGGCCGGACGTACAGACACTTCACAAGGGATTGCTATAAAGCTGGTCACAAGAGTGCGCTCTCTGGCAGTGTATGGCACGTTTCAGCTCTATTTATTTATTTAGCAACGTTTTTGTGCTTTCTTCAATTTGCAGCTGTTTCTTATTTTGCTTGCAAGATACGAAACAGCTGCAAATTGAAGAAAGCACAAAGTCTTTCATTTAAACAGCACATAACTCTCGGGAGAAGCAGTGTTTGTTGAGAGAGAGAGAGAGAGAGAGAGAGAGAGAGAGAGAGAAACATAATTATGGAAAAAGAAGCTGGATTATAGAGTGCGTGCACACTGTGTAACACGGTCAGTTGAAACATGTTATTGGCTGAGAAATGTCATTAAGAATGAAAGTTTCCAGTGACAATGAACGCTTGCACAGAGTTAGTCACGAGGCTTCGTTGCAGAACTGAGTTCAGTTATTTACAGCAGGAAGACTTTCGTGATTTGACCTGTATTATTTCCAGGCATTTCCTTAGAGGCAGTTCAGTGCCTTATCTATAGTTCGTTATGACTGTATTTGATGTGATTTGATGGAGCATTTGTCAAACTGACTTCCCCTCTAGGAGTGGAAAATTGTTGTCAAGAAAGGACTTCAGTTCTTCATAATGTGTGATAAACTCTGTAGGCCAAATTTTGAGTCACAAAGAAATGAAGGTATCTTGACCGCATTTTCATGTTTCACATGAGATTTCTCTCTGTCTGTCTGTCTGTCTGTCTCTCTCTCTCTCTCTCTCTCTCTCTCTCTCTCTCTCTCTCAGGTTTTGGACACGCTGTTTGCAATACAGTTCAGTCTTCCTTACATCGGTAGTTCATATTCCTATTAATACTCACCCTTCCCTCTGTCTGGATCTCTCTCTCTCTCAGGTTTTGGACACGCTGTTTGCAATACAGTTCAGTCTTCCTTACATCGGTAGTTCATATTCCTATTAATACTCACCCTTCCCTCTGTCTGGATCTCTCTCTCTCTCAGGTTTTGGACACGCTGTTTGCAATACAGTTCAGTCTTCCTTACATCGGTAGTTCATATTCCTATTAATACTCACCCTTCCCTCTGTCTGGATCGTCCACAGACCAGCCCAGACGTTGTTGCCTATACAGCTGGCAAATTCTGTTCATTGCCACTTTAGTTATTGTTCATAACAGTGGATATCAACCAGACAGACAGACAGACAGACACACAGTCTTTTAAGGTTGATAGCTTCACGAAATTTCATGGTACCTTCTGGTTTTTCCACTAATACTCTCACTGGTATGATAAATTGTTGTAGCTGATACCTTTGATGAAGCATCACACTGGATAGGCTGTGATGTCAGAGGGTCAACGAGTGTAGTGTTTGCTGCAGTTCTGCCCTGGCACTGGATGCATCCACGCTCATTTCATCACTGTTTACCTACTGTGGCGATTTTCAACAGTACATCTCGGGAGTTAAAGTCTATTTCGAATACATTTAGTTTAACGTTTTCAGATCAACTCCTGTTTTAGTTTTCTGCAAAAGAAAACTATTATAGAGATGACTTTGTCCGTCCGCACTTTTTCTGTCCGCCCTCAGATCTTAAAAAACTACTGAGGAGGAGGAGGCTAGAGGGCTGCAATTTGGTATGTTGATCATCCACCCTCCAGTCATCAAACATATCAAATTGCAGCCCTCCAACCTCGATAGTTTTTACTTAAGGTTAAAGTTAGCCATAATCGTACTTATGGCACCGTTATAATTACCAACAACACAGGCCACCACCAGATCGTGGCTGAAAGTTTTATACAGCATTATATGCTGTACAGAAAACTTCGGCGCATTTTTTACTTGTTTTATGTTGGGTTTAGTTGCTCTTTCATTCTCAAATTGGAGTCTGTAATGTTGAAGATAACTGGTGTTGTTTCCCGGTGCACTGGTGTTGTTTCCCGGTGCACTGGTGTTGTTTCCCGGTGCACTGGTGTTGTTTCCCGGCATTTCCAAAGACAGCAGGCATCAAGGAAGGACGTGTTCCCACCGTTGTAGTTGTTTTTTGGAGTTTACTTTATTTACTGGGTAATTAGAGGGATCTGGTCGTTCATGGATGGTTTATGGCTGAGAATTTTAACAGCAGCAATATAGACTTGGATGGAGCTCGGGAGATCGTCATAATGGATTTAGATGTGTCTAGTAGCAGCGATGATGAGCAACCCTTTATCACAGTCCAAAGTAAGAAACAGAAGAAAAGGAAAATGATGAGCAGTGCTGAAGAAATTATTTTACGTGAAGGCTCTACAACAAAAGAAGGTAATGTTATGAATGCAAAAAGACCTCGGCTGTATTTTCCCAAGAATGTTTTGGGCTTCCACGATCAGGTTCGATGGGCAGTTCGGCTGTCCAAGTGTCATCCAGAATTTGAGGTTCTATTTAAGGAAGGGAGAAACATCCCATATATTACAGTGAAGGATGAGGTAGCGGTTGGTTTTTTAACAAAAAGTGGCTTTGAAAATATTGTAATGGAAAAACCAAAGGAGCCTTATGGTGTATGTACAAAGGTAATTATTTTTGACTACCCTACTTACTTGGATCCAGAAGATGTTTTAGTTGATGAGCTATTCATATGGGCAAAGCGTAGAAAAGTTAAAGTTAATAGTGAGTATGTCCCTAAACCACAATTAATTGCACTTATTAAGGGTCCTCCAATAGAGAGAGTATTTATCAAGTGCCTAGGATATAAACGTGTTGCTGTGTACACTGACAACCCTGTCATGTGTTATAAGTGTTGCAAGTGGGGCCATATGGCCTGGAAGTGCTTAAATGAGCATCGCTGTCGATTTTGTGGTAAATCCCATGAGTCGAAGGTGTGTGGTGACAAAATCAAGGAAAAGGAAGTAATTGAACCAAAATGCTGTAATTGTGGAGGTGCACATAATGCCAGCTCTAGAGTGTGTCCCCGAAGGCCCAAAAGTGATCGTTCGCTTAAGACAAATAATGAAAATCCAAGAACTGATAGTTCTGATTTTAGTCATACTCAGGTTCCAGTGGTTAGTGAGAATTTCTGGGAAAAGCGTATGGCACAGCAAAACCAAAGTTTAGTTAAGAATAAATCTCGTGAGGAGATGCAAGTTCATTATAATAACTTTATCTCAGAATTTCGTAAAGAGATTGAAGAACTTAAACAGGCCGTGTTAGGTATTAAGAGTACTATGAATGGTATATATTTGCAAAATAAGGTTTTTCTTAATGAAAGGGTGACTTAAAATGTTGAGGTTGCAGAGGTATATGATAATGGTGCTGGTGAAAGCCCAGTTGCATGCAAGGCTGGCTTGTCAGTAAATAAGCCAGATTATGTGAAAAATGTGGTCGGAGACTTGACCCACATTCTTGATTCGATAATCGAATATATGGAAAGTCCAACCAATGTGCTAAAAATTAATATTCTTCATTCTGCAAGTAAGTTAAGAAAGAATATTACTCAAAATGGCACATAAACTCCATATTATATCTTGGAATATAAATAGTTTAAGAAAACGAATTACTGATTTGCATGCATATACTCAGTCTACAAATGTTGATGTAATAGCTTTGCAGGAAGTAGGTAGAAACGTTTCCTCACTACGAATTAACGGTTACTATCATTTTGAATTACAAGCTGATGAATCCACAAATTGCAGAGGTTTAACAATTTACATAAAAAATACTATTCCAGCATCATACTACTGTGCTAGTAAAGTCAATGGTACTGAGTGTTTGGCTATTAAAGTAAAACTTCAAGATGCAGAAATATATATTGTTAATGTTTATGTACATGCCGATTCTTTGGCTATTGAGGACTTACCTGATGTCATTTATTCTGAGGATTGTGTACTACTCGGTGATTTAAATGCTAGACATATTAATCTTGGTAGTTGCTCCCGAAATCACAATGGAATTATTTTAAATAGATTTTTAGATTCGGTTGAAAATGCGTCTGTACTTGGTAATGGTGAAGCAACACATGTTAGAGGAGGCAGGCTTGATTATGCTATCCTTTTCAATATGCCTGGAGTACAAACAGACTTCTCTGTTGTAACCACTTTATTAAGTGATCATTTTGCTCTTAGAATTAGTTTTTATTTAGAAAAGATTCCACTTATTAACAATAGAAATCGATATGTATTGCATGATGGTCAGAAAGATGATTTCATAGAGAAAGTAAGTGACTGGTACAAAGAGTATAAACTGTTAGGTATTGAGGATGAAAATGTTTTTCTTGATGACTTGCTAGCAGTAATAGAATCCATACTTTACAAACCACAGAAAAAGACTAATTCTGCCAGCATTCATAAGCCCAGGTATCATAATGATAAAATAGTGAAAGGTTGGAACAAGTTGCTACGAAAATGCCACAGGGAGTGGTCTAAAGACCATAATAATATGCAATCTAGAGAAACGATGGTTACAGTGGCTGAGCATGCTACAGAAAAGAGGCAAAAGGTTAGAAGTGAGTATTGGGAAGGTTTTTTAAGGGACATCTCCCTTTCAAAATCATTAAGTCAAATTTGGGAAGGTGTCAATAAAGTAAGGGGAGTTAAAAGGAAGACTAATGCACATCCTAATGCCAAAGAAAAAGCAGAGGCATTAGCCGCCAAATGGTCGTATGCGTCGAGCTTGGATTCTCTCCCTCGACATATACGGGAAAGCCTTAGGAAGTTACAGAAACAAAGACACAGGCTAGTTTGTATGCAGAAGAACTTAATGGATGACACTTGTATTCCTTTCTCTAGGGATGAAATGTTGAATTGTGTTAAGAAGGGGAAATCAACAGCTCCAGGTAAAGATGGCATAACATATGATGTTATAAACTGTCTTATAACAATGGAGGACAGTCCTCTTTTAGCGTTATTTAATCTATCATACAGTAATGGTCGCTTGCCTGTTAAATGGAAAATTGCCCTTATGATACCTGTACCTAAGGGAAATGATGATTATAGACCTATCTCATTGACTTCCTGTTTATCAAAAACTATGGAACGTATGGTTCTAAATAGGCTATTGTATAAAGTTGACGGGCTCCTTTCTCCGAATCTTTATGGTTTTTTAAAGAACAAAAGTACCTCTGATTGCATATTAAAGTGTCTTAGTACTGCTCGTGTCAACTGCAGAATGTTTTTAGATTTAAAGGGAGCCTTTGATAAAGTCAACAAGGATGTGATATTGGAGTGTCTTACTAAAAAGGGTATAAAAGGCAAGTTACTGATTTGGATTTCACAATATTTGAGTAACAGGGGGGGAACTGTTATGTTCCAGGGGTACGAATCAACTGAAAAGTATTTTGAACTTGGTACTCCGCAAGGGGGTGTGCTCAGCCCCATGCTATTTAACATATTAATGGATGAAATTGCAAGTTACGAATTTCATGAAAATTCACAAGTAATCATATATGCAGATGATATTCTCATACAATGTACATCAGAGGAGACTTTGAGTATTGTGTTGGCTGAAATATCAGATCTTTGTATATCTTTGGGTCTTGTGGTGAATGAAAGCAAAACAAAATATCAATCACGAATGGTAAGTGATGAAACATTCTGGCTGAATGGAGTAAAACTAGAAAGAGTAACAAGTTATAAATACTTGGGTATGTATCGGTTTTGGTAAGATAAGGGATCAAATTACCTATGTGAAGAATATTTGTATATCCCGGCTTAAGCCTTTACGTGTATTGTCAAATTATGGTAACGGTGTAGGTATTCCAATATTAAGGTCTGTATATCTTTCCACTATTAGAAGTATCATAGACTACTCGGCTCCAATTTTATGTTGTTATACAGATAAAGATCTTCGGCCCTTGGAATTGTTGCAAAATGAAGCAATGAGGGTAATATTAGGTTGCCCTAGAACTGCAAGGATTGAAATAATGCGAATGGAGTTGAATTTGCAAAGTGTCACTCAAAGAATAAGAGAGGTAGCAGTCTCCTCATTTATAAGAATGATTAGACAAAATGATAGGCATCTCAAAACTATTGTAAATAGATATGTGACAGGCGTTCCAGGATTCTTCAGACTGAATGAATATTCACGAAGGCTTTGTAAAATATTGAGTGACTATAATGTTTTTGGTTTCTGTGTACCTTTGCCTAATACACGCCCAATAAAACCTTGGATTACTGAGAAAGTAGATATAAGTATAGAACAACTTGATATGAGAAAAAGAGACAACAATCCCCATGAACTTAGACAGCTGTTTTTGGAGAAAATATCTCTGTACCCTAGGGATATGGTGATTCATGCGTATTGTGATGGTTCTGTCACTGGAAGTCGAGCTGGTCTTGGTGTTGTAATTAGAGAATATTTTGAATTTGGTATTAGCACAGAGGAGAGAATATCTAAACGTATTGGTGATCACAGCTCATCTACCACTGCTGAGCTGTTTGCTATTTATGAGTGTCTGAAATTTGGAATAAATAAGGGAAAATCTATAATAGGCTTTGTTGATAGTCAGAGTGCTCTTTTGACTTTAAATGCCAAAGTACCTTCTGATGATGGAATAGTTACCAAATGCAAAGAGTACGGTTCTGATATAAAAGCGTCAGGCTACAGTGTAAAATTTGTCTGGATACCCGCACATTGTGGTATATATTTTAATGATGTTGCTGATGAATTAGCTAAACAAGGGTGCAATAAAGAATCTATAGAATACGCCACTTCAGTTAGTATGAGGAAAATAAAGTCACACATGGCAAGAGTAAGGGAAGGATGGAATATTGAGACGGCTAGGGCAATCATGAGTAATGGCAGTAACAGTATGTCTCATTATGATTATATTAGTAACAATACACGTTTTACTTATGGGAAGTCTTCAGCTAAATGTGATGGAATTGTTATGAGACTTAAACTAGGCTATAAATACTATTGGGAATACAAGAATGGAGAGGGAACCCCTGAACTGGGCATTTTCGGTTGGTGGCTGGTTTAGATCAAGCTGGTTTCGTATCAGCACGGGCTCTTGCCTAATGGCAGCCTATGTAGATGTGGGAAGGCGCTGAGTGAGGGCATTTGGAACACGAAACAGTACAATATACTTTTAAAGCTAATGGTGCTCACTCGACCTCAGCACGTCCTGATATCAATATCCTCATAGGAGCTCAGGGTTTTGCTCTGTCAGTCTATGTGTCTGTCTGTGATGGGGAAGGGATTTGGCTGGCTGCGAGAGAGAGAGAGAGAGAGAGAGAGAGAGAGAGAGAGAGAGAGAGAGAGAGAGAGCGAGCGAGCCGCTGGTATAGATGCGAGTTCAATTCAATTGTTTCCTTTCGGCGTCAGTAACCTAGATGCTGTGAAACGCCAGTTTTAATTACCATAAATATATATCATACAATATATACATCTATATATGCATATAAAAAAAAATCATGTAAGCTTCGTACGTCTTGCAGCTGTGGCTGCCGTCATCCCGCCCCGTTGGCAGATGAAGGTGAAGAGGAAGCCATGAGAGAGAGGACTGGTGACAGCAATTGGTTCCCAGAATCGCGTCACAAGGACTCCTTGGCCAATCGAGGTCTCTTTTTTGAGTCACGTGGGCAGAGTGATGTTATGTGGGCGGAGCCATGCTACCTTTGGCTCAGGCCAATCCATGGAGAGAGAGAGAGAGAGAGAGAGAGAGAGAGAGAGAGAGAGAGAGTGAGAGAGAGAAGGCATCCTGGTTAAGTTGTCATGGTGACGACTGTCGCCTCCTCCAGTGCTCAGTAATTGTGAAGAATTGTTAATAATTGCAATTGTCTCAAGGCATCACCTATACATTGGACTTGTCCTGCTTATTGAATGGGTTTGGCCTGAATTCCCTGTATTGCATGCCATTCCCACAGGTCGAGTTCCTAACCTAGGCACTATTTCAGCCCAAAGAAAGCATATTGGTGGCAGAATTCACCATAAAGAATAGATGGCAAATACATCCGACAGCATTTCCAACAAAGTGCGTGGACAGCTTCTGCTCAGTTTGTATACATAAACTAAAGCCGAATCGAGGTGATATTATATACCTGAAGAGGTTATTAGGTGGTTAATAAAGAAATAATTCTGCATTTCACGTGTTGAGAGGAAGAAGGTCATATTCTCAAGAGGAGAATTGTTCAGTCAGGCTGAAGTCTTGAAACTCGAAGTGTTTTCCGTTTGAACTGCTTCGACCAATGATAAATGATTTTTTTCTTCACAATGGGTGAAACTTGGATTGAAACAGGATTGGTAATGTTACTGATCATTTGGTATACCCTGTTAGTCAAAAGTGACGTTCATGTTTGATCAAAGGCTGCCCAGCGTTCATTCAGTAGATCAGCTTCCATTTCTGCATCATTGATGAATGTATTTCTGACGGATGACAATGACCTCGTTTGGTCTCTGGAGTCACTTGTGAGTCTCCAGGTTTTTGAGCCCTCTGAATTTAGCATCAAAAGAGAGAGAGAGTGGGACTGCCGAGCAAAGGAAAGACCTGAAGAAAATGGTTGGGATTTATCGAGAGAATTTCATCATTGTCGCAGGTTCGTCGTTCCAACGTGAAAGGTTGTACTGCACAGTTTCGTTTCATTATATGTCATCATGACTGTTGAGTCGTCGAAATAAAGCTGTTAAATGTTGGCGCTCTGGGTTTGAGGAATGTCTGAAGAAGCATTTCCCGAAGGAAATGACACGCTTCTCACCATTCTTTTAGAGTTAGTTGGGTTTTTTAACATCAGAATTGGCAACCGTAATGAAAGTTTCACTGTTAATACCCAATTGATTTATGAACAGTGCAATTCAGTGGTTTTCACTGCCCCGAAAGCTACAGAACTTGAGGAAACAAATGGAACAATATTATTCTTCTGTAATCTTATTTGCATCAAACTGTATCCTAATAACTATTTAATGTAGAGTATTTTTTTGTTTACAGGCGAGCTTTCACTTCAGGGCCTGCGGCGGCCGTTTCGAATCAAGTCGTTTCAGTGCCTCCATGAAGACGATTCAATGCAATTCACAGGTTTTTCTTTTTATTAGATCGTTCAAGTCATTAGTTACTGGATAAGACAGAAAGAAAAAAACGCAATAGATTTGATAAGTGACGCTCAGTCCAGAAAGAGAATTTCACAACTCAGTGAACCCAGAAGTCTCTCAGCTGAGCTCCAAGAATCTTCCAAATAGAGCGAAATCTGGTACGCTGTCTGTTGTTGCAAATGCTTTGCTTTGAAGTGATCAGTGTTCCTGAGACAGATTTGAGGAACATTTAGGCTAAGCGTGCTCATTGACCACCTGCTTCTGTGTGGCGAATTAGTGTTGAGAGGTCAATAAGCGAATTGATTACAGCCTTAGAGATTTACGATCGCGAAATCGACGCGGTAGTTAAGGTATATAGTTATTGAACTGGAATGACGAAAATGTTGAGTAAGGAAAAAGAGAAAGTTAACAAATAATTTATGAGAGTTGCGAAGCACTGGATATCTGAATTAGTAAACTTCGATTTAGTTGAAAGTTTGTATATGTCAGGTGAGTGCCAATCGATATAACGCAGATACGACAATTTTGATGACAAAACTCGTTGATGTTTGAAGTAATCAGTTTTGGTGTTAAAATTGTTTTTATGGAAACGAACTGGGTTGCATCAAATCGGCTTATTAGATGTCCTGGAACGACTTCCGTTTGTTCCAAAATGGAGGAGGAGGAACAACCAGGAACCACTTGAACATCAAAATATGTAACTGGGGCCTTGGCAGATTGCTGCTATTCAGCCAGCCTCCACGACAGGACAGAACGAGTCAGCCATTAAATGAACTCTTAAGTTTTTTCTTTTGTCTAGTTAAACATTTAGAAAAACAAAGAGTCTGTCGATCTCTCTGGGTCGCTACAAGTGAAAAAATATTTACATTCAGTAAAAGATCCCATAAATAAATTTTGCTATAAACACTGACATTACTGAAGGTTTTATACGTAGTTATTATGTAAAGGTACGAACCTTGAGATAGGAGTAGGCTAACAGATTTGCACAGGACTGAAGTCTAAACTTTGTACCAGAAGTATCATCTTCAATATTCAATGACAGGTTCAGGAACATTCTTGTAAACCTAATTCCTTTCAAGATCTGACTCAGACTTCATACAGAGTATTAGGTCTGTCGTACTAAGTATATTTTGTGTAGTTATTCACCCTGTGCCTCTGATTTGTTTACAAAACCTGTCTGTGAAAGTAAGGTACTTCCATGTAAACTGCACTGAATAGGATATTAATTGGTTTCTGAAGTTCATGAATGTTGTCCCTTATGAAGGTCTGTCTGACATTCGTTGCCTGATCAGCCAGAGAGAGAGAGAGAGAGAGAGAGAGAGAGAGAGAGAGAGAGAGAGAGAGCTGCATCAGAAAAAGTCCCAGCATCCGGCTGCTGAGACAGCGTCTCAATGCCCTCTGCTCTCCCTCACTATCCGTCACATTGGCCAGGAGGTACATCCCTAATTAATTCATTCCTAGTACAATTGTTGCATGCGACAATCTAACTCACATATTTTTTGGTATTTTTACCTTTTATTATTACTGTGATTAATATCACTGTAGAGTTTTGCAATATTCAATATTCGTATTTAGCCTTCTGGACCTGACTTCTGTAACCACCTTAGGTCCCCAGAAGGAAATTAATCGTCTGCATTCTGTACTTTTTATTGTTATCATTTTTTTTCTATTCTCCATATAATTACTGTCATTACCGTTATTATGGTTTCTGTTTTTTTTTCTTTCTACCTCTTCAGTAACTGTGTGGATACTGCCCATAATTATTCCTATTATGTTACCTTATCTATCTGGATTGTGTGTATTGTATTTGTATATTCCATGTATATGGCCCTGAGCCGAAATATTATTATTATTATTATTATTATTATTATTATTATTATTATTATTATTATTATTATTATTATTGCTGCTGCTCGGCGATTATAGGTAAATTAAGTAAACAGTCCTCCGTCTGGGATGATGTGCCTGAATCAGCTGAATCTCGTATCTTGGCTGAGATTTGATTTAGAGTTGCTGGGGTAGCTCCTGACGTCATTAAGGAAGAACTCTCTTCTTTTTTTCTTGGCAGTTGAAATAACGATACAGTGAATGTTAGTTCAATTCGATCTTTTATATATTGTTCATTGCAGTGAGTAGTGAGGGAAATCAGGCAAATATTGTTGCAGTGAAATATTTAAGATGAAAAACACCATGGAACTTTATTCTAGATGGTTAAACAGGAATGCCCATTGCTCGTGTTGATATGTGCAGGTCCAGTTAGGTGGAAAGAAAGAAAGAAAGGTGCTTTCACTTGACAGTCGGCTTCGAAACTGAAATGTCGGCGCTGACTCTTCATTGCGGTTCTACTCTGTCTCTAGAATTGTGGTTCTTTTGGGAACCGGATTTATTGTATGTTGTTGGTGGGTTAAACAATTGGCCTCTGGATGAAATGATGAACGAGTGCATGAGCCTTTATTGTATGAATGAGATTTGTGGTTTTCAGCGGGAATTTGATACCCTATGACAGTCATTTTCATCATTCTCTCAGCAGGCTCAGTTACCTGGCAGCCACTGTACATTCTGCTCTATGCTATTCTATTCTCGCCAGCCTTACCCGTTGGTACCTACTGTATGAGATTCTTTGCCTGGCGTCATTTCGGGCAAGAGGGGCCACTGTTGTTATTCTGAGTAACGCGAGAATGTCTGTTTCATTCTGATAAAAAAGAAAAAGAATAAAAATCCTGAACTGGGAGCGTATAATAGTGGTTTAAAGCGGCGCTGACACATTTTCACTTCAGCCATCATCCCAAGACATCACTTCTATAGACTGAAGGCAAAACTTTTCCTGATCACGGAAGTCGTTGCTGATGTCAGGTCATTTTTAGTCGAAGTCAGCCGTATTGACGGAGGAACTCGCAGTGAAGGACTGCTGGAAATTTCCAACAAAGAGTTTAATGCAGGAATTTCTAACAAAGGTCTTCTACATGTTTCTCTCAGCTTATGTTAAAATCCCAAAACTGGATCAGAGTGATTTGTTTCAAGAAGCTATGAGATTTTTGACAGGGTAATGGTAATTACCGCACTTCACATTTCCAAAGGAGGTCCTGGTGTGGAAGCTGCGTGCGAAATTTTACTTTGCTACATTTAACGTTAGCTAGTTTCTGTATTTAGCAGTGTATCACATTTTGTCGAATTTCAGTATTCCAAATCGAAATAGCTACTAAAGACTCTGTTATAAGAGGAACTAATGGATTGACATTCTCTAGCAAGCACTTTTCTTCCAAGCCTCCAGTACCAAAAACATTCACGACATGAGCCTGACAACGAAGTTTTCTCAAAGCATCACACACCATAAATAGACGCAATCTTACCAATCATTAGGATCGGAAAACAAATCTTCGTGAATCGATCGACAGAGGCCTCACACCAAGGCCTTGTTTTTCTTGAAGGTGCAGGCAATGATCGCTGTCGCTCCAACATCATTAGACTTTGTGATGAAACTCACTGTAATTTCCAATACAGTGAGAAATCCTTTGAAATCGACCTGGAATGAGCGCTCTCTTCCTGTGTTTGAGATTTAACTGGTAAAACGTGTTTGTATTGTCTATGAGTTTTGACGTTTGCGTGGTTAGAAGTGTTCATCAGTAGCTGGAGACACTGAGGAGCATTTGGAAAGGAAAAATACTTTCGATTTTCTGAAGTGTTTCTTGGACAGTCCTGTTCTGTGAGATTTAGATCAACAATTTAATGAGGGAAACTGCCTTTGTTGAAACTGTTCGTTTTCCTCACCCCACCGATTGCCCGGGTAATGAATGATCTGTTGAGCGAGTGTTTGATGTGGTCGTAGGGAAGTTCTTGAATGTGAAATGTTCTGTGCAATATCCCTTCGGTACATGAGGCAGCTGAAATCTTGACACATTGGGTATTTAGAATGATTTTAGAGACAATGAAGGAAATGACACTGATACCTTTCTATTAGAATTTGTCAGTGTATTCTGTTTGTGGACCATTAAATAAATTTAATATCGTATATAATGTCAACAATTATTGTCCAGTGACATGGCGAAACATTTATAGACAGTACTGATGTCATTCTTGATAAGAGCTCAGCTCTCTGATAAAACAAACCACAGAGAATGATGCTCGTCGCCCCATAGCTGTATAGCTTAAGGAACTGTAGAGTCCCGTTTCTCTGGAACTAGAGACATACTCGTCCTTGAATATTATTTTTATCGAGCCGTTTCCTGTAATAAGTATTTAAACCACATAGGGACAGACACTCCGAGAAGAGGAGGGGGTCAGGGAGAGGGAGGCCGAGAGAGAAAGAGAGGACAGCAGGAGAAAATAGTCAGTCATTCCAAAAAAAAGTCCAGAAATAAAACTTTTAACAATTTTCGACCTAACCTACTGTATTCTGAGTAGGATTCATCCAAATTTGGGGTTCCTTATTTTTGGCCAATATTTCCAGTTTCTACCAATCAATCAGTCCAAATTCAGTCTTCCACAGCTCGAGAATGACTCGACTTATTGTCATTGAGTTTGCATTTTCCAATAAAACGGACCCAAATACTGGGGGTCCATTCGGAGCCCCATGGCCGTGGCAGGGTTCCCCTCTCAGCTACGGGGCCTCAGAGTTGGCCTTGGCATTTTACCTTCCAAGGCACATCATGCGCTGCACTGTAGGCATTACTTAAGGTTCTTTGAAGCGTCCCTTCAATGGCCCCTAGCTGCAACCCCTTTCATTCCTTTTACTGCACCTCCCATTATTTTCAGAACGCTAAATTCACATAAAGCATTTAGTAAGCCAGTAAACCCAGTTCTCTGACAGAGGAAGAACTGAGAAATGGCCCTCAATACAGCGGAATTTGCTACGTGGTCTGTTATTACAGACGCATTTTGAAATAATTAGTCCAGGTCTAGACCTTGTAATGAGAGTCAGGGCGACATTCAGCTCTGGAAGAGACGACGTCGTCAGTCATTTGTTTCCAGGAACCATTTGTCTCAGCTTGTTACTTTGCACTTTGCTGCTGCGGTAGATTGCTATCGCGAGATCAGAATAGTCATTATAGCCCTGAAAATTTTGATTTGAAACGGTACAGGTTGTTATATTAGAATTGCAAAATTTTAGTGAGCAATAAAAGTAATAGCAAAATAAAAAAGTAATGAAATATGGAAATCAATACGCAATTTATTTTTCGCCTTATTTGAAAACCGTACTTGATATCTGGATTATGTAAATGTAATTTAGTTGAGGATAAATTTATGTGCATGATTCGGATGAGTGGCTCTAAGTATAACGCAAATGTGACAAGTTTGATTACAAAACTCGTAATTGTTTGAAGATAATTATCCATTTAGTGTTTGAACTGTTTGTGTGGGAACGAACTGGGTTGCATCAAATGGGCTTTATGGGTGTACTGAAACGACTGCTGTTTATATCAAAACGACATCGAAGAAGCACCTCTGTAGTAACTATAATAGGAAAACAGGTGTCGAGGTGGAGAGCAAACCAGCCTTCAGGAGAGGGCAGGAGTCACTCACTGAAATTCGTAAGTTTATTTGCTTGTCTCTGGTTAGATAGTCTATAGAAAGCATTAACCTGTCGATAACTCAGAGTGGATGCGAGTGCAAAATATGAATTTAGTAGAATAATGCACAGACCCATTTTACCTTAAGCACTAACATTACTAGTTTTAAGTAAAGTTCGTATATAAAAAATATAAACCATGATTTAGGAATAGGCCAATAAAATTTGCCCATGACTGAAGTTTAAAATTTTCACTAGAGGTGTCATGTTAAGTCATACAGACGGAACTAGGGTCAGGAACTGCATTCTTTCAAGTCATTTCTTGAACAGTACAGGCTGTACAAAAATGGTGTATTGACTCTTAAGTCAGTGGGCTCCACTTGACATCTGCACAGAACAATATTCTTCTCAACCCATTCCTTCATCATCTGATTTCTGTTTAATACTGAATGTTGGAGTTGTCGTATTGAATATTTGTGGTGTAGACGTTCAGCCTATGCGTCTGGTTTGTTCACAGTACCTATCTATCAACATAGAGAAGTACTTCTGTGTAATGTGTACTTGATAGAAGCTCCGCTGGTTTATGGAGGTTAATATCAGTTGTTCCTTGTGAAGGGTCCTCTCTGGCATTCGTTGCCTGATAAACCAGAGGTGGATGAGATATTAGTTGACGAAAGACTCCCAGCATCACAGAAACCTCCTGCTTTCCCTCAGCATACATACTGGTTAAAGGGAGTGTACCATATTAATTCTCCTTCAATATTTAAGATGCATCCTAAACCCACCCCCTCCCACCCCCTATTACACAGTTGCCAGCAAAGTTCAATCATTTTTTTTTTTCAATGACACTTCATCCTGAACTAATCCAACTTTGTTCCTTTATTCTGTGCTCTCTTTGCTTTGCATGTGCACTGTTCTGTACTGCACACCCAGCCGACCTGATTCTTCTGCCAGTGCAGAGAGCATAAATGGATTCACTAAATGAAGCTGCATCTCAGCTATAAAACAAAGTTGAGGTTTCAACAAATTGTCTGCATTAGGCATAATGGTGTTCCTGAGTGCCCCAGAAATGACAGCAGGCACTTGTGACTAGGTCTATCAGTTCACACCGAAGGAATAATTGTTGAAAGAAAGAAAATCAAGTAAATGCCGAGTATTAACTCTATACAGCAAGTTAAAACTGACACAGGCTCTCACGTGATGCAGCGATGGTCATTTTAGCTTCAAAGATGAACCTGACGATGTGTAGGATATTATTCAGATTCGATGAAGTCAGAGGTTGCTACTGTAATGTGTGTGTGACTCAGGACCCAGTTATAAGTGGGTCCTTGTGCAATTTTACCTTAAATGAACTAGTTCTGTGGTATATCGTTGATGTGAGTGAAATGTGACTGTTGGAAAGAGAAACTGAAATATCTTTCGAAAATGTTCAAATTAGTACAACAACTGAGCACAACTATGTAAATGAAGAAGTTCATCTTTTAAGCTAAAATGACCATCGCTACAGTATGAGAGAACCTGTGTCACTTTTAACTTTGTGTATGAAGCTAATACTCGATATTTACTTTTTTTTCTTTATTTGATCAATTATTCCTTCGGTTTCATCTTGAGTGGACAAGAGAGTTATTGAGGAAAGTCCAGGATGCCTTCCAGGTCGCTTGACACGCAGCTGTCACCCACTTTCCTGTCCTGAAACTGAAAACCCCCGCAGGGGGATACTGCCCTCAGTGCACCTCACCTGTAGACACTACCAAAGGGCGTTAGCCGACTCCCTTCGGCCCCCAGATGCGTCTATTGTTTATCCTTTAACTTGACCTCCTTCCCCAGTCCTCCTTCGGCCAGGCTGTCCAACTCCTCTCACTGTTACTGGTTCGTGTCACTACAGGGTTTTGTCCAAGTTCCACCTTGAGATCCTTGTTCTTTACCTCTTTGTTTTCTGGGTCTCTCTACTTGCCTGGTGAAATTTAATTTCGTCAAATTTCTTTTTATTTCAGTCTATGGCCGAATCATCATCAGTGTTCATAAACAACACTAACCTTAATTTTGGGGATGCTGTCCAACCACTCCAACTCCCTCTTTTTACTGTCTTAAGTGCTTGGCTTGACAGCTTCAATTTCATTCATGTGTCATAAATGCAGTCAGTTCAATTTACTCATTTCCCTTTTTTCCACAAAATAACCAAAGCTGCTCTGTGGACACTGACAATGTAAAACTGTATGGTAGGTGCTGTCACGACCCGAAACATATCGACTGGGCCATATTTATATGGTTCACTTGATTTCTCAATGGGTCAGATATGAAAGCCCACAGATTCAAAATACTTATGGCTCATGGCCACAGGCAGGAGATTTGTTTGCATGTTACTTGCAAAAAATGACTGGTTACAAGATGTTCCGAAGGGATCTTGGGTCTGTCTTGCAAGGTTTCCTTGCATGAATCCGGAGAAAGTGTCTTTTGGGTGTTGACAAATTTTACTGCTACACAAAACACTTCCAACTAAGTCTTCCTGCTGTAGTTTCGCCAGTATTAAGGTTTCAGCTGCCTACCCATTACACGACTCCGTAAACACTACCCTTTAGAATTTTTGGGACCTTTACTTTAGAATCTTTAAGATATTACTGATGATTTAGCTGCATTTTTAGCGACCTAAAAGACAGTCATGTATTGTGAATGAAACCACCTTCAAAGTGGAGGGATTTTCTGTAGAATGACGAGACAGGACCACGTTATTACTGGGCCTCAGCTTTTGATGTGAAGGCCATTGCCAGGGATTCAATGTAACGTTTGTCATAATATCTGGACTACCTTTGATGTTCATTGCATTTTTGCTGAACCACAGAGTTGGGGCGACAGTACTACTGGAAGACTTTGGAGCTGTTGGGCGCTGGAGTTGAGTAAAGTCTGCACCATATTCTTTTTATTGAATTAAGAATCAGGACAACACTATGAATGGAATGCCTGAGTTAAATCAGGACTTCATTATGATGGTATTGTCGTTGAGGACATTTTTGCTCAAGTTTCCTACTGACGTGTTGGGAGTAAAATATTACAGGTTAATATTCAGGACATAATTTTGCAAAAGATCTCTATTTCCTATGATTTCATTAACTGCTGTCCCGTTCCTTTAGGTTACCCACTTGGGGCTTGTAGGTTCTTGAAGGGAATAATCGACGAAGTTCGAAGAAAAAGCTGCAAAGAATTGTATTGTAACACTTGACCAAGGTAGGCTGACGAACAAGAAAAAAATCTAAGGGGAAATGCATGACTCGTGTGGGATAGAATTGGAGATGAAGGTGGAGTCGAAAACTACGGATTTGGAGGTTTCTTTCATTATGTAAATTCAAAATGATACAATTCAAAGTTTGGGACCTGGCCAAAACAGAATGCAGACAGTGAGATTAAAAGTGAGACTGAATACTCTTCAAGTTAATCCCTTTTCACAAAGTAACTTTATTTCAATACTAAAATGAGCTAGAAGGTAGCTCTCTTTATTATTCATCAGTTTTATATATTAAATCTTGGCATTCTGGAGCTCTGTAAGACTTGTTCAATTTTCTCTGTCATTTCCGCTGTGTTCTGGGGAATTTGAAGCGTCTTGTATCGAACGGCGAGGTTTTTACTTAAAAGTCGAGTAAGAAGAGAAATGTAGGTGGGGAAAGCAGTCAGGGCTCCCTTCTCGAAATAAGTGAGCCAGCTGGGCAAATGCTGACTGACTGACTGAGGCTATTTAGGGCAAACTAGAGAGAGGAGGACGTTGCTGGGCCTGAAAAATCTGACCAGATTACGTGGAAATGGTCAAATGATTTCATAAATGTTATAGCCAGGCCAAAGCATTGTAATCCAATTCAAAATTGATGTTTATTGTAGCCGTGACCAAATGAGATTTCATTTCATTTAGATGGCCTTGATTAAAGACTATAGAGGTTCGCATGGGGCAATAAAGACCTTATGCCATTTGCGCCCCTGTTAGCAAAAGTGGATTGTGTCTGTGCTGAATTCAAGCCTGGTTATAACATTGAAACATCTCATCTTCCTGCGCTGTGAAGCAAAACATATGAACCTGATTCGATGCCTTCTCTTCTTCCTCCTCACCTCAGGAAAATCTCCGTGGAGGGTAGTAGTGCCATCAGTGCACCTCATGTGGTGCACTGTTGGCATTACTTATTGTTCTTTGCAGCGTCACTTCCATGGCCCCTAGCTGCTATAACCCCTTTTGTTTCTTTTACTGTACCCCCGTTCACATTCTATTAATTCCATCTTATTTTCCATCTGCTCCCAACAATTGTTTCATAGTGATTCTTCAACTGCTTTAGATTTTCCTTCTGTTACGCCTGTCAGACCTTTTTGCTGTCAATTTCCGTTTCAGCGCTGAATGACCCCATAGGTCCCAGAACTTGACCTTCGGCCTAAATTCTATGTTCTCTCTCATTCCCTTTTTCTTTCCCGTTTCATTTTCTTAAGACTGAATCACTACTTTTTTTTTCTTCTCCGAGCAAAGCATCGTTTCCTTCCCAGAGCCTTTTGCTTCCTGAAACTGGCTGCAGCAGCAACATTTCTTTTCCTGTGTGACTTCCCTCCTTCCTCTTTGTTTGTCTTCTGTCTTGTTTTCTCTTACTCGTCTGTCTGTCTGTCTGTCTGTCTGTCTGTCTGTCTGTCTGTCTGTCTGTCTGTCTGTCTGCGTGTGTTATGGGCTGTCCAGGTGGAAGAGCCCGGCGACAGACGAGAACACACCGATTTATCGCTGAGTGTCTGAAGGTAGTCAAGGTATATTGAAGGTAGTATTGCCTCCCACCTGATTGCGCACACGCACAGACACACTCACTCACTCACGCTGTCCTCATTGTGACCTTATACCCATCGTAAGTGCTGAAGGCTTTATGTAGGAGAATAAGATGGAAAGAAAGTTTGAATGATACAATTCCTGGGAGCATTAGGGGGATAGGGGTGTGAAGGTGGGGGAGGGGGGATGCATTACCTTTCAGGAACCCTAAAATGCTACAATTATGCTTAGCTTCTGTGTAGGTCATAGTTAAAAGAATAAATCTTAAATCACTAGATGCAGAGAGAGAGAGAGAGAGAGAGAGAGAGAGAGAGAGAGAGAGAGAGAGAGAGAGAGAGAGAGAGAGAGAGTTGTTAAATACTCACTATCTATTTTTTTTTAAGTAATTGGGTAAAAAACACGAAAGCCAAAATAAAATGAAGACCTGTTGGTATTTTCCTAATTAATTGAAAATATAGATACTGAACATTTCACAGCTCTCTCTCTCTCTCTCTCTCTCTCTCTCTCTCTCTCTCTCTCTCTCTCTCTCTCTCTCTCTCTCTCTCTCTCTCTCTCTCTTTGCACCTCAAATGTATTACTATCGACGATGACCTCACTTATAAACCCCTTCAAGAGCAGCAGTGAGACGTGGGTAAGAAAATGAAAAGTTCGGTGAAGGAAAGTGATAAATATCTAAAGTGCAGTTGCCAGGCCAGAGGGAATTAGAAAATATCTAAAGTGCAGTTGCCAGACCAGAGGGAATTAGAAAATATCTAAAGTGCAGTTGCCAGGCCAGAGGGAATTAGAAAATATCTAAAGTGCAGTTGCCAGACCAGAGGGAATTAGAAAATATCTAAAGTGCAGTTGCCAGGCCAGAGGGAATTAGAAAATATCTAAAGTGCAGTTGCCAGACCAGAGGGAATTAGAAAATATCTAAAGTGCAGTTGCCAGACCAGAGGGAAGGGATAAGATCCTGTGCAGGTTGGCAGGAATGACTTAGGCGCTGGTCTCTGCTTCTCCTGACATCGCCTCTTCATGTCCGTCCGTCCTGTGGTTTCTGGAACTGAGCGAGAGAGGGTCTGGAAGGTGAAAAGGAGAGGACCTCTAGCCAAGGCAAAGTGGGACTTCCAGGAATTGACTCTTTTCTCTTTGGCTCTTTTCCTTCGTAGCTCTCGAGACATTTTCCTTTGTGTCATTCAGAAAAGGATATTGAAGGGATGATCCACATTAAATGAGTCTCTCTCTCTCTCTCTCTCTCTCTCTCTCTCTCTCAGCCAATCAGGAGTCGCTTTCTCCTCTTCAGTTCGAAGGGAGGGAGTTGCATGGACTCTTGTGATTGGCCAAAAGCATTCTGGGTTAAGGCTTTCAGTCGGACTGTAGCATTAGCTCCGCTGAGCCATGTTTGTTGTTGTCCTCCGTCAGTGAGGCTTTGCGACAACGAGACTCCTAATGATCGAGGATATTAATGAGTGTTGACTGAGGTGAGTTCATTAACCTGTAGTGGTTGAGGACTCGGTAGATCTAAGCCGGCTGTCCGCGGTGGGCTAGGTTATGGCAGTCGACATTTTTCTATAGAACTTTACTTGCTGAACAAGAATTTAAAGTAATATTTTGTCGCTCGGCTGTAATTAAGCTGTAAATTACCTTAGAACTGTAGCCAACGGTAAGGGGGACCGGTTGGGAATCTGGGTCCTGGATGGGTAAAAACACTTTCGAGAATAGCTCACGGTGAGGGGGACCCGTTGGGAATCCGGGGTTCTGGGTGGGGTAAATAACTTGGGAAAAGGTTTGGGCAACTTATTGTTGTATTTCCAGTTATTTATGTCACTTGGAACACGAAAAACAAGCGTAAAAATAAGTGGGAATAAATGGACAGCACGAGCCATTACAAAGATACTTTTCACATATCACTACTACTGCTGATTCCAGGCCATGTCACGCATGCGCGGTCTTACAGGGGAGCTTTCGGTTCAACCAATGCCTCCAATTGAGAGAGTAGTTGGTGGGTTTTTTGGCGGGTGGCTGTACCCAACCAATCACGTTGCAACGTTACCCCAACATTACGTTTCACCCAGGTGGAGAATTTGGGAGATACATAAACTCAGTTACATGTATTCCTTTTGCTCAACTGTTTTATAACAGTTTTCTATACGTTGTAGCTTGTGCCTACAACCTTCTTCCAGCACTTTTCCGTTCACAAATATATTGACGTCTCTTCGCAACATGATTTTACTATAAATAACTTACAAAATTACTTTACATTTGTCGGCAGACACCTGAAGCATGTATATGGGGTAGGAGGAGAAGGGTCTTGCAGGACGTTTCGCTACCACTTTCTCTCAGTGATGTTAACAGAAACCTTTTTTTACATATTTTGCAAGCCCTGTGGTTGGCGCGCGCAGCGCAATATTACCGCTTGCCAGAGCATACAAGCCTGCCAGATTATTTTAAAAAATGCGGATAAGGCGCGCAGCGCCATTCCGCTACCCCAAAACTGAAAGCAGAAATACACTTTTAGCCCCCCCCAACTTCATCCTTCCTACCCTGTTCCGGTGCAGTTCACCGGCACAGTTCACTCACCCTTCAACCCAGCACGATGGCGGACGTGACTCCCGGAACCTCCTGCTCTTCTGAGCCTGTAACCAAGGGGAATTTGCCACTTACCTGTGCGAATTGCTTCCTTAGTTACAAGGATTTCTCTTCTTATTACTCAGGGCATTATGAACGCCTTATAGAATTCTCGCAAGACCATGGCCTTTTGAGGAAACAAGCCTTTTGCCCTCACTGTGGCAAGGAGTGTAGGCTTGACCTGCAGAAGAAGGCGTTCAGGTTATTAGTTACACCTTACCTGTTGATTTTTACATCTAACTGCAATGCAGTTTTCAAAACTAAAGTAGGCTAAAATATTCCTTAAAGGGCTATACCATTGGTTGTGTACGTTCATTATATTTTCATTTTTTGAGGGTTGTAACAAGCAATTTGCTTTTTTCCCCTTACTTTCAGGTGCGACAGGTTGTATGCCCCACGCCAGAAGCAGAAGAGAAGGAGGTGCAATTACTACCTCTCATTGTTTAAGGGCACCTGGTTTTCTGGGTCCCTCATGGATGTTGAGACTGTCCTCTTCTTCACTTATATTTACGTTAGTGATTTCTTTAACTATAGGGTTGTGAGGACAGAACTAGGTTTAAGTGACGTAGCTATTAATGACTGGTCCAGCTACTGCAGGGAAGTAAGTTTTTTTTGGTTTTATTTTTTTCAGTGGATGGTTTTGTGATCAACCTTTATTCACTTCCCTAACCGAATTTTTGGTTTCAGGTCATAGTAAATTGGTGTATCCGGCAGAAGAAGCAAATAGGTGGCCCCGGTACAACTGTTGAGATTGACGAAGCAAAGTTTGGTAAGCGCTAGTATAATGTAGGCAGGGTCATTGAAGGCCATTGGGTTTTTGGTGGTGTCTGCAGGCAGACTCGAGAGTTTTTTGTGGTGCCAGTAGACAACAGAACTAGCGCGACTTTGCTTGCTGTCATCAAGGACTACATTGTACCGGGGACAACTATTGTATCTGATTGCTGGAGAGCTTATGACTGCCTGAAGGACGAAGGCTACGTACACTTAACCGTCAACCACTCCATGAACTTTGTGGACCCTGTAACTGGTGCTCATACAAACACTATTGAGAGGAGGTGGAGGGAACTTCGTGAGACGACGCCTAGGTACGGACGTAGGAGGTACAACTTCGTCGGGTACTTGGCAGTGGCATATTTTAAAATCCACTTCCATGACCCGAAGACGAGGCTCCACGCGTTCGTAAAGGCGGCGGCTGAGTTGTATCCTCCACCCCTTTAAGGTAGGGTTCCTAAACTATCTTCTTTATTATTAGGTAGTTAGGTCACCTGTGTTTTGGTGTTATTAGGTTTTAGTGCTTTTCACGTAGGAGCATTATTATTTTTTTGGTAACTGTCATTTACCGCCATGTTTCAACATAACAGTCCTACGTCACTTTACCAACTTGTACCTTTTGTGCAGTACCCCAACTTCCCTCCCCCCCTTGCTGAACATATGGCTCCGTAGTGGTTACGTAACCCAAGATGGCGGATTTGTTTACCGTTTACGTTTCTTCGCCCCGATCACAAGCAACAGTTAGTGTGCAGATGAGGTAGCCTGTGGCAGTTGACGTTTTTCAGTGTTGCTTTGCTTGCTTTGCATGAGTTTAGGGTAACATTTTGCCCGTCGGCTGCAGCTGAACTGTAATTTACCCTTGAGCTGTATGCGCCAGTGCAGGGGACCCACGTACCGGTGTGCAGTCTTCAAGTGTCAATTACGCTTTAGTTACAGCCGACCGACAAAATTTTACTTGAAATTCTTGTTCAGCAGGTAAAGTTCTATAGAAAAACGTCAACTGCCATAGGCTACCTCACCGCGGACAGCGGGCTTAGAATTACTGAGGACTCCGTGAATCTAGACACGTCAGAAGTATAGTTTTGTGGTCACACACAAGTGGTGGCTCGTTCCAGTCAGAGGTGTGTGAGTTCCGTGACAGACTTGTCGATATTGCTCTCCAAAGGCCTCTGGTGAGGAATTTTATCCCACTATGAGAGGATGTGACAGCGTGTTCCCTCTGAAGGACGCTGACTTTCTTGTGGTTTATATTAAACGACCTGCTTCTGCTATAGATAAGTGCTAGAGCTGAGGAGGATCCCAAGACCAGGCCAGAGGAGGAGAGTGCCAGCGTAGCCTGGGTCAAGTCTGGCATTCAGTCATGAATGCTGCATCACCGGGCATGTTGAATGTCAACTTGAAGAGCGGTGCTTCAGTGCAGTATGCATGGAATCAAATAGCTGCCAATGGAGTTCATAACTTGTTAGGCTAAACTGATCAGGCGATTTTGCTTCCTAGACTCATGGGGTTGTGGTACCTTATGATAACCTGTTGCAATCAGGCATCCCGCAATGTCTGCTGTCTGTCGTTTCCCCGAGAGGAAGACCGGCAGCGTAGAGGAAGAGCCATTCTATTTAAACTGCACTCGTCATCAGTCAGTATGCTTCGTGCCCCTCAAAACTCCACTTAAGTAATGATGGTTGGTCATTATTGTGAACCTCAATTTAGAAAGATTTTGGAG
>JANJGK010002740.1:25000-65000 GCA_039081455.1 Macrobrachium rosenbergii | reverse complement strand
CCACCTCAGATCCACACCTGACAGGTGTCATGGAGGCGGAGTTTGGAAACTCATTAACATTACTACCCTCGTACTGTGTTTACAAATATGATAATCCTATTTTCATATATCTCTACTGCCTACCTTAAAGTTTAAACAATTTACAAATTTCTTTTGATATTAAAGGATCAAGTTTATACATCCCTTGACTGATATTCATATTATGGTTGTAACTTTCTTTTATGCAGCTAGATTCAATGATGTTCCTTTCCAGTGCATTATTAGAATATACAATCCTTTTTGCCCCTTCCCAGTTGATAGCATGATTGTTCTCACTAACATGTACAAATATACCACTGTTCCCTTGTGCATATCTCACACATTTCTTATGTTGTTCAATTCTTTTTTCCAGTGCTTTCCCGGTTTGGCCAATATAAAAGTTGTCACAAGACTTACACGGAATTTTATATACACACCCTTTAATATTGTCTGGGGAGTTCTTGATAAGTACATTTTTCATTGTTGTATTGTTCTTAAATGCGACATTAACACCAAAATTCTTAAGAAGATGAGGGATATCTTTCATACTATTATTATAAGGCAGAACAAGCAAATTTTTTGTGTTGTAAGGTTCTTTCTGGTTTTGATACATAGTCTTTTTTGCCGCTTCAAATGCACTGTTTAATACATTATCAGGATATTTCAATTTTTTGCCTGCATTCCTAATCTTATCTATTTCATCATTAATATATTCAGGGCTACATACCCGTAATGCTCTTAAAAACATAGATGAAAACACTGACTTTTTAACCTTATTGCTTTGTCCAGAATAGAAATGCACATAGGAAGAAATATTAGTGGGTTTTCTATACACACTATATTTAAACCCACTACTATTTCTTCGTATGAGGACATCCAGAAACGGTAAGCACCCATCATTTTCCATTTCCATCGTGAATTTAATTGATGGTACTAATTGATTTAACTTAGCAAAAAAGTTTTTTACATCTTGGTTCCCTGGCCATACACAAATTATGTCGTCAACATACCTAAACCATGTTACATTACGTGGGATTATGTTGTTTAATATCTTCTTTTCAAAAAATTCCATATATAAGTTACTTAACACTGGGGATAGAGGGTTTCCCATTGCCATACCAAAATTTTGTGAGTAAAATTTACCATTAAATTCAAATTTACAATCTTTTACACATAATTTAATCAGTTCAATTAAAGTACTTTTCGAAAATGGGATATCCAGCTGTGTGTTCTCTAACAATTCAGATAAAAACGCCATGGAATTTTTTGAAAAGAAGATATTAAACAACATAATCCCACGTAATGTAACATGGTTTAGGTATGTTGACGACATAATTTGTGTATGGCCAGGGAACCAAGATGTAAAAAACTTTTTTGCTAAGTTAAATCAATTAGTACCATCAATTAAATTCACGATGGAAATGGAAAATGATGGGTGCTTACCGTTTCTGGATGTCCTCATACGAAGAAATAGTAGTGGGTTTAAATATAGTGTGTATAGAAAACCCACTAATATTTCTTCCTATGTGCATTTCTATTCTGGACAAAGCAATAGGGTTAAAAAGTCAGTGTTTTCATCTATGTTTTTAAGAGCATTACGGGTATGTAGCCCTGAATATATTGATGATGAAATAGATAAGATTAGGAATGCAGGCAAAAAATTGAAATATCCTGATAATGTATTAAACAGTGCATTTGAAGCGGCAAAAAAGACTATGTATCAAAACCAGAAAGAACCTTACAACACAAAAAATTTGCTTGTTCTGCCTTATAATAATAGTATGAAAGATATCCCTCATCTTCTTAAGAATTTTGGTGTTAATGTCGCATTTAAGAACAATACAACAATGAAAAATGTACTTATCAAGAACTCCCCAGACAATATTAAAGAGTGTGTATATAAAATTCCGTGTAAGTCTTGTGACAACTTTTATATTGGCCAAACCGGGAAAGCACTGGAAAAAAGAATTGAACAACATAAGAAATGTGTGAGATATGCACAAGGGAACAGTGGTATATTTGTACATGTTAGTGAGAACAATCATGCTATCAACTGGGAAGGGGCAAAAAGGATTGTATATTCTAATAATGCACTGGAAAGGAACATCATTGAATCTAGCTGCATAAAAGAAAGTTACAACCATAATATGAATATCAGTCAAGGGATGTATAAACTTGATCCTTTAATATCAAAAGAAATTTGTAAATTGTTTAAACTTTAAGGTAGGCAGGAGAGATATATGAAAATAGGATTATCATATTTGTAAACACAGTACGAGGGTAGTAATGTTAATGAGTTTCCAAACTCCGCCTCCGTGACACCTGTCAGGTGTGGATCTGAGGTGGGGTATGGTCTGTTTATCAGCAATGTCCCCTGAGAGTCTATTGTGATTTTTAGCCAAATGAGTTTTAAAGGCCACTCCTACCTCGACACCGGCCTGAGTGGGGATATGGAGCCTCTAACGGTTGTGTATGTTCGTCAGTACTGTTCTTGTAGTTTATATATTTGTGACTTCTCACACTCTGTATCAGTCCTTCGTCAATGGCTTGGAAATAAAGTCGAAACCGGTCAGGACCGGTTTTTCACCTGTGGTAATGTGTGATAAATGAATCACGTACAAAAGTGATAATAATCATATATATATATATATATATATATATATATATATATATATATATATATATATATATATATATATATATATATATATATATATATATATATATATATATATATATATATATATATATATATATATATATATATATATATATATATATATATATATATATATATGTATATTATATGTATATATATGTATATTATATATATATATACATACATATATATATATATATATATATATATATATATATATATATATATATATATATATATTTTTTTACGTTTTTCCGTGGTTTTAGTTTGAAATATGCTCTGTGAGACAGGTAGCAACAATTTAAGGTAATTTAGCCTTGTGATTCTGACTTCGTGGGTACGGGAAAACGTAAAAAAAGAGGAAAACAAAGGAGAATTTCATATGAGCATAGGGCTCTGGTTACTGAGGGAAATATTACGTAAAACACGTGGGCACATTTAAAGTAGTGTATTTACATAAATGACATTAGTACGGGAAAGAGGAACTCAGTAGGTTGAATGAAACTGGGGAATTCCAGCCACAGTCCGAGAAGCTTCCACGAAATAGCATCCCTCTGAAATGAGAGATATGCACATTATACGCCAGTAATGAAAATAGACAAAAGAATAATGAATTCGAAGCTGCACTGAGGGTGCCAAAGGAGTAATAAAGAATTAATACTGCCGATGCAAGAGGCGCACGGACATTAGACAAGGGAGATTTCTGGCTTTCTCTTTAAGAAAATATTACGAGACAAAAGCGTGACTGAAATGGGGCTCTTCCAGGGCACTTTACCTTAGCAGATTTTCCGAGGGCGCGTAGAAGACAGTCCGTGGATGACTTGCGATTTCCGAGGACGAGTTTCTTCCACGTGGTGAGATGCAAGGGCTTCCGTAAAGGGGCAAGGCGATGGGGACTCCTCGAAACTCCAAGCAATGGCGTGTGGGCTCGAGGAATACGGTTGAAGGGCACGAGGAGAAGTATACTTTTGAAAGGGCCACGTGGTTAGGATGCAAGGGCATCGATGGGGCCAGGTGTTGAGGACGTCTTCACAAGTTCACTCCATATCTTCCAGCCCGCGTGTGTGTGAGACCTCGTGGGCTTTTGCCTTTTATCCCCTCCTTTGGGGCAGGGGGGGTGCGCCCAACACAGATGCTTTGACTCATTGCACCTGCTGCCCGCAGGGGAGGTTTTGGCCTGTAGGAGAAACGCCCAAGCCAGATTACTTTTGCCTCGAAGGAAAGATCTTTATCAAAAATGGGAGCGCCTTTAATCTTTTAAACCCCTGTTTTTAAGTCGATAGACAGATGGTCTATCGATCGGCCGGCTGGCAGTAAATGAAACACGACAGAACAACCAACAACAACAAAGGAGGGGGGGGGGGGAGGCAATTTGCTAGCGAATTCTTGCTAATCATAATAATATATATATATATATATATATATATATATATATATATATATATATATATATATATATATATATATATATATATATATATATATATATATATATATATATATATATATATATATATATATATATATATATATATATATATATATATATATATATATATATATATATATACTATACATCATATATGTATGTATGTATGTATGTATGTATGTATGTATATATATATATATATATATATATATATATATATATATATATATATATATATATATATATATATATATATATATATATATATATATATATATATATATGTTATGCGGTGCAGTTTTTCTTTGTATTGCGTTGCACCACATATGAATGACTCCGTTTCTGTCTGTTGACTTTCACTTGATAGTAACGCAGGGGACTCGGTAAGATAGGTTGAAATTGTCTATTAATATTTTCTAGTTTTCAGGAGGGGGTAAGTATTCACCGGGCACGGTTTTTCATAAGTTTTATTACACTAAACTATTTCACACGGCCAGCCACACTGGACTTAGAAATTTCTTGATGTTAAGAGAGGAGCGAGTGACACAATCCTACCCAATTTGGTTTTCAAGTAACTCTCGCTAAAAATTGATCAGAATGAACTCTGGACCTATGTTGAATAAAACTCCGCCTCCTTGAGGACGTCTACTTTACTCTTAATGGTTCAATCTTAACTCCCACTTTTGGCAAGGACAAATCAGGTCAATTTTGCTGACCTTTTGATTCCTCTAGCGCCTCCTTTCTTTCCCACATCCTTGGAGGTTTGTTTTGGTTACACTTCAATTTACTTGGTATCATGGCTCATCACTTTAAATTATAAACATCGTCTCTCTCTCTCTCTCTCTCTTTCTCTCTCTCTCTTTCATAATCCCGATCAGTGAATCTCATACTTATTCACTGCATAACATTACTCGGTCACCTACCTGCATTGACTACAATGCAAGTTGATAACCAATTCAACTTGACTATAGTCAATTACTTCAATTTCAATAATTTCTAATAATCAATTACTTCAATTTCAATAATTTCTATTAACAAGCAATAAATGCAAGAAATATTATAAAGCATCATAGTGCTAACACAAACAATACAAGTATGAATTTGAATATCAAATACTCAAACTAAATGCAGAAAATTATGGCAAAGTAAATATATCAAATGCCTATTACTCTCTGGTCATCAATCATAAATTGTAAAAAATAAAAAAAATCAATCATCAAATGTTCAAGTGGCAAGTCAATGGTAAATGCTATTACTCTCTAGGAAGGATTCTGTCCATCATGTCCTAGATTATGGTAAGCTTATTCAGTATTAATTTCCTGACAATTATAAAAGAAATAAAAGCAAACAGTACCAAAAGAATGACATTTATGAATGACATAATAGGAGAAATCTCGGTCTTATATGTATGAAAGAAAGTATGAACCTCTTCTAGTTTTGTGAATGTCTCCAATTCCAGTTCTGAAAGTTGAAATTCGTTAATAACTGCAAACTGATGTACACTTTTACTGAAATTCAAACTGTATGTCGTGAAGACTGTAGGTTTGTAATACAAATTATGTAAAATAACCAATTCACAAGCAGATGAAAACGAGTGTACATTAATGAAAACTACTTCTGTTTTGTTTGACTTACAGTCAATCTTAGCATTCAATCTGTTTGCTGAGAACACAAAAATTTCATCATCAATGATTTGAGCCTTGAAAGTTTCTGTAAACGGTATATATTTACAATGGTTCTTACCATTCTTGTTGTTTACAAGATCATCTAGGCAATGAAGAGCATTCAAGGGTTCATAGAAATTCACAATGTTACAAACATATACATCATCATTAAGCATGACACATTCCCTGAACTCATGTTCGGGAATTTCAGTCACTAGGAAAGAATCATGCTGCAAGGCAAAGTGTCGAACTGTTCCTTCTAGTACAATGGACTTATTATCTACTACCATTGGGAATGGATAGACTGACATCAATGAGTTGACGTCTGGATTGTTGAAAGGGATCACTAGTATGATTTGATTGGCTACCACTTTCACTGTGATCAGGCCATAATAGTCCACTATATTTTCTACTAGTGGCTTCAAGTGATTGTTCACAACACATTTCTGAATAATGGCTTCAATTTCACTAGGGGTTATCAGAAAGGGCGACAGCAGGTTTTTACCTGCCATCATGATTGCATTGAGTAATTCCTTGTATTCCGGAAGGAAATTACTTGTTTCTATGAGCAGTTGCTCCATCATTTCTGTTTGACGGATTCTAGCAATTTCTGATGAAACATTATGGAGGGCACTATTCACAAATTCTTTCAGCACTGTGATCATTTTCTGATTTTGATTGACATTTCCTATTACTTTATTATAGACAGTGCCCTGCTCAGAAGCCCAATTTTCAAGTTGTGCCACTCTTTCCTTTAGCCTTTCAACATTACCCTCGGTCGCCACTCCAAAGAGATTGTGTAAAGCGACACCTATAAAGGGTATGAGTGATCGCTTTACTACTTTCCTTGGCATAACACTATCGATGTCCCTCTGCAACTTGGAGAGCATGTCGTACAAATTTCTATCTTGGACACTTTGTAATCCTGCCTGTATCTGATTGCTCAGCTGGACTAACTGCTCTCTCTGATCGATAATGGAGTCCGTCTGGATCTTAACAATGGCTAGGTCCTGTATCATCTTAACCTTGCCATGTTCCTTGATGATGGCTCCCTTCCTTAGTTGTACGAGTGAGTTCACAATTTGACTCACTGCCAACCACCAAACAATCCATTTGCTGAAATAATGTTATTAAGCAGTAAAATTCTTATCAACTACACTTGTTTACCATTGCACTTGCCATTACCTTCTTCTCAAATTATACCTTGGGGTCATTGAAGATTCTATTTTATTATCTATCTTATCTTTATTGGACAAATCTTTTAACTGGGTAGACGACCAAGGTTCTGAATGAACTACTTTAATGTGGTTCCAATGTACAATGGATTCCTTCAAGGTAATTTCATGCATTAACTTGAATTTATTCAACTTCAAAACTTCTAAAACTCTATATGGACCTCGAAATTTTGGTGATACTTTAATATTAGGTCCTTCAAGAACATGATTGAGTACATAAACTTGTTGTCCTACCTTTAACGAGGGTATGGTGGATCTGTTATTGTAATACTTACTAGATTTTTTTATGTAACTCCTTTAATCTAGCCCTGGTGACTTTAACGGTCTCGTACGTACGTCTTGTCTTCCAAGCAATATAGTCCTCGTAGTTGTACGTACGTCTGGGTGGTGCGGCATCATCCAAAAGTGAATTTGGCATTCTCTTTTGGTAGCCATACAATAGGAAATGAGTTTCTCCTATTGATTCATTTACTGTGTTGTTTAGAGTAAATTGTATGTCTTCGAGGGTCAAGTCCCAGTCTTCAGTGCTAGGGGTTACCAATGTTTTCAGAACATCCTTTATCTTGCGATTTGTTCTTTCTACTGCTCCATTTGAGCTTGGCTTATATGCTGTTATTTGACATTTCTGTATTTCATAAAAGTCACACAAATTCGTTAGAATGTCACTAGTAAATTCAGCAGCATTGTCTGAGAGCAAAACTTGAGGACATGAATGTCTGGTTATAATTCTAGACTTAAAGGCTTCTGCCACCGTTGATGCTTCTCTGTTTCTAGTTGGAACAATTTCTACGTATCTGGTCAAATAGTCAATGAAAACTAAAATCTGTTTATTTCCTCTGATGGTGTTCGGGAATGGACCTAAGAAATCCATTGTGACTACTTGAAAAGGATTTAATTCTGAAGGATACATTTCCAGAGGAGCCTTGACGTTGACATTCCCCTTATGTATATTACATAGGGTACAATTCTGAACAAATCGAGTAGCATCTTCACTACATCGAGGCCAAAAATAGTTTCTAGTGATTGTTCTACATGTTTTCTTAATTCCAGGATGTCCTGATAACTTGTATGAATGGGTTAGTTCTAAAACGTCTTGTATTAGTGTATTAGGAATGTACAAACGTGAACAAGCATTTGGTTCGTCTGAAGTCTTGTACAATAACCCATCTATCAATTGAAACTCTGAATTTTTCTCACCTTGCAAGAGGTTACCAATTACTTCCCTTATTCTAGAATCCTTCTGTTGTTCCTGACGAACTTTGTCTAAATCTAAGTCTGTGATTTGACAACTGAAGGCAAAATTATGAGTGGTAATTTGTTTCTCGTTCTCTTCTTGTGATCTAGATAAGGCGTCAGCTAATGTGTTATATTTACCAGGTATGTATCTAAATTCTGGGGCAAATTCTAATACGCTAACGAACCATCTATTGAACTTCATATTATTGGTAAAAGCCCTTTTCTTGAAAAGATCACAAATGGGTTTATGATCTGTAAGAACATTAATTTTATGTCCTAGCAAAATGTGTCTAAATTTCTGTAATCCCCAGACTAATGCCAAACATTCCCTTTCTGTTGTACTGTAATTTCTTTCAGCTGCATTCAAAACTCTACTGGCATAGTATACAGTCCTCATCCTTGTTTTATCCTTTTGCATCAAGACGGCACCTAGTCCTGTACTTGAAGCATCACAGGCTAAGTAGAATTCCTTCTCGAAGTCTGGATAAACTAGGATAGGATCTGTTATCAACATATCCTTTAGTGTTTTGAACGCTGCTTCCTGTTCATCTTTCCACTCATAGCTAGCATCTTTCCTAGTTAACTCAGTTAATGGTTTTGCTATGGTAGCAAATCCCTTTATGAAAGGTCGATAATATCCTACCATACCTAGGAATCTTCTTAGTGCCTTCAAATTTCTTGGGGCTGGATAGTCTACAATAGCCTTAATCTTTCCTTCTTGCATTTTCAAACCATGTTCACTGATAACATGTCCTAGATATTCTAGAGATTTCTTCAGAAACTGACATTTCTTAATTTTTACCTTTAAACCGGCCTTTCTGAGCCTATCTAATACTAATTCTATTGTCTTGAAATGACTCTCTACATCCTTACTAGCAATTATTACATCATCAAGATAAACCGATACGTCTTCAACATCTCCCAAGATTTGCAGCATTAAACGTACAAACGTTAAAGGAGCTGAAGTAAGACCAAACGGCATTACCTCAAATTGCAAATGTTCTTTATGAGTACTGAATGCCGTGAGATGCTTGGATTCTTCATCGAGAGGAACTTGCCAATATCCACTCAGTAAATCGAGGCTAGAAAAAACCTTGGCACCTCCTAATTGAGCTAACATGTCATTAATGACTGGCATTGGCATTCGATCAGGGACGGTGTGGGAATTCAATTTACGGTAATCAATTACCATCCTCCATGTACCGTCTTTCTTTGGAACTAGCAGTAAAGGTGAATTATAAGGTGACTTAGAAGGTATTACAACTCCATCTTCCTTCATCTCTTCAACCATCTCGTCTACAATGGGTCTTTGACTTATTGGAAGTTTGTAGTTAGGTATATAAAAAGGTCTAGCACCATCTTCTATGACTATTTTGTGCTGCAGGACATCTGTCCTTCCTAACTTATCTCCTGTTACTGCTACAACACTCCTATATTTCTCTAATATCTGTAGTAACCTGTCCCTACAATGAGGAAAATCTGTATTATTTACTTCCCCTTCTAATTTAACTCTTGTGTCAGCTACAGAGACAAATGCTTTTTCACTTAGGGTTAGTAAAGGGTTAGTAATCACAATTCCCTTACAGAATTCTATGCCGGCATGCAATTCTAGTCTCTTGTCAGAATAATTATACACATAAGTCGTACAATTTCCACCATTAAGTCTTACTAGGGAATTGTCCATTTTCACAAAGTCTGGTAAGTCTTCATTAACTAATAACACATCTGTATCACCTAGGTTTTTATCTGTTACAATTCTAAGACAAACCTTTGTCAGACCTTGTGGATGCAGTATAACGCTATTGTTTAATTTGAGTTTTACAAGATTATCATCGGCAGTACTAACTAAGCAGATCTCTTCTGCATTCTGTGCATCGGCAGTGTAACAGACATCAGTATCATCTGAATTTTCATCTTGTAGTATCACAGAACCTATCTCTGTCATTTTTAGGTTGCCTAACAGCAACACCTCATTGAGATACTTCTCTTCCGTATCTTCTCTTATTATTAAGTGACTACAATCTATTAGCGTGTCAGGATCGTCAGGTTGGGAAAAAGAACTAAGTTCTTCGGAGGTATCTACTTGTCGTGCACTTGAGTTATCAGGTTCATACCTGCTATCTGAGAATTCCTCCTGAGTGGCTTCTAGGCTTTTAAAAGTAGTTTGTCTATCTTCTCCTATTTCTTCTATCATTGAATTTCTACACACTGTCCTACCCGGGTTAGCATTAAATTCTATTTCTATCTGTTGGATGTCTACTTCTTCAGATGAGGCTGTCTCAGGTAAAGTGATCAAGTTTATCTGAAACTGTTCCTCTTCTTCAAGAGAGCAAACATTTCCTCTATCAATTTCCTTGATAGTTACTCTTCCATTGCTACAATCTAGTGTAATTCCACATCTTTTCATAGCCTGGAAGGAAAATAGAGCTTGAGCTGGAAAATATTTCTCTTCCAACACCACAAACTCTTCCCTGTATTTCTTATTTAGAATTTCTATCTCTAAATTGACATTGCCTATAGCCCTTATTTGCTTTCCAGCGATCCCCTTTATGGTCCTATAGGATTCTCTCATTTGGGAAAGCTCACAACCTATATGTTTTGTTAAAGTGCCTTTATCTATGATACTTACAGTACTGCCTGTATCCAACAATATGGAACTCTGTACACCTTCTAAGTGTACTTGTATGATAGGCAACTCTTCCTGACACGTATTAAAATTCCTTACAGAAAACACTATTTCATTACTTCGAGTAATGTCTGTTGGGGACCCATCCTTATTCAATGTCACTATTTCTTTCTGTAAGGATGGACCTTTCTGCTGTGCTCTCTGTGATTGTCACTGAGAATCCCCTTGATTTGGGTTACTGGGGGAGGTATTCTGATTATTAGGCTGAGTATTGTGGTTATTTTGAGACCCCTGTTGTACCAACAGTTCTGGATTAAATGTCCTGTCTTATTGCAATTCGAACACCGTTTGTTTCTTCTACAATTCTGTGTTGTATGGTTGTTATAACCACAATTTCCACAACTTTGTCTCTGCCTATTGAACTGTGGCCTATTATTCCCTGAATTTTGGCCTTGACTAGCTCCCCTCTGTCCAGGAGTCCTGTTATTTCCACTGTTATTTCCATTAGTTCCAGTGGTACTCCCACTGTTACCTCTATTTGGCGGCCTACCTTGATTGTTTCTGTTTGATTGATTAAATCTCCTATTGTTGTTCCCACCATTTCTATCAAACGAATTTCTATTTCCCTGATACCTAGACCTAGCTTGCCCTGATTGGTTTCTACTGGACTGATTGCTAAAATCTGCACTACTACTTGATGAATTCTGTTTTACTTTCCTTTCTATGTACATCAAAGTTTGTACAATTCCATCATTTGGCTTCCTATCACAGTACTTCTTTAAGGCTACTCTTTCTTCCTTACCCAAAGCATTGTAGATTGGTCCTAATGACATATATCTAAGTACCTTGGATATACTAGCTAAATCTGTTTCATTATCATCAAATTCATCCTTCCTTCCAACAACAATTCCTACAGCTTTCATATCTGTCGTCACTCTATCTATAGCTTCTTCTACTCTAGTGGCTAAAACTAAGTGATTACCCTCATATTTCTGATGATGGAAAGTTCCTATGTTGTACCATGGATCTTTCTGTGCTTCTGGTTGCCAAAATTGTAAGCACTGTTTCTTGAATTCGTTAAACAGAGTAATATTCCTAAAAAGTACTGAATGAAGAACTGTATGTGCATCACCATGTTCCATACTAACATACAAGAGTGCTTCATCTATTTTCTTTCTCTCATCTGTGATACCAGCAGCTGAAATTCTGCTTTCTGTGTCTGCTATCCATCGATTTACACCATATTCTTCTAATCTACTTTTATCTACATTACTTGGGTCTACCGTTCCACAAAATCTAGTAGCTTGGGTGATTACGGCGGCTTGTGCCATGTTGCAATTTCTAGGTACAATGGAAGTTATTGGGTTAGTGGTTACAACTGAAGGGTTAGGCGCACTCGGTAAACTAAGTGGGGGACCTTGACTATGAGAACGCCTGGGTCTAGTATTACTAGGATCAATTGGTCTAGAAAGTCGTTCAGGTACAGGTCTTAGGTTATATGGAGTCTGGTCTTCGCCTCTTGTCTGTTGCAGTCGGGAGATAACTTCGTCCAAAGTGTTATTCATATTAATTCATAAAATATTCAATGATTCCAAGAATGAAAAATGGAAAGAAAAAATAAATTTGAGAAGCAGGTACTTACTTCAATTGCATGTTTGCTGAGTTGACTGTATCCCTGTATACAAAAAATTCAAATTTTTCCTAACTCATTCCTTCATAGGACTCTCTCACAATCTGAAAAAGTCTGATATTAGTATTTATGTATACAATTGTTTGGGTTCCACTGCAAAATGCTGCGCCAAGTGTATAACAAAAAAAATTATTATGATAGAATAATTTAAACAGAATTGTCTCTTTCGCCAAGTGAACGAAAATTTCTATTTTGTAAAAAAAAAAAATGACTAAATATAAGAGAAAAAAAAAATTATTTCCTTCGTACAACAATAAGGAAATATTATTCAGAATATTATTCAAAAGAAAAATAATTTACTTAAATTATTTGTTTAAAAAAAATTTATTTGCGCACTGCAGGGAAGAATAACTATATATAAAATTTCACGCACACAAAAAACTTAATTCACAGAGAACAAAAAATTCTCTTGATAATTCCCCGATATTAGGAATGAATGATTACTATTCAATTAGCTTCGTGTCGCCTTGCACTTGAAGATTGCGCTGATTGCACTTGAGCGCAATTTGTCGTTAGCATCCAGCGATAATTCGGCACAGCTCGGCCGACTTCCAGTCCGTACTTGCTGAATTTGTCGACGAAAAAAAATTTGGAATCCCTTCCAAATTGTTGATTGAAGACGCGAACTTCACCTCGGGTCATTGGCTTCCAAAACTGTATCGCCGCTCCGATTGCTTGCAGCTTCACTATCGTCCGTCGCCGTCTTCCGCTCTCGTTCGTCGCCGTCGTCGTCACTGCTCTGCTACCGCTACTTTTCGCTAAGTCTCCCTTTTAGCGACCAAAAATTTTGGGAATTTCGTGTAATTAAGTCTGTACACGATAGAAAAGTTCACTGAACTGATGTAGATATTAGCGACTTTCATACGTCCGCCAACACTGTTTGTTTTCGTCTTCTCCACTGCTGCGATCGGCGAAGTTTAGGATGAGTTGCCAATTCTTTCGTAAATAACGTTATACTTCTTATAAAAATCACCGCTGATCTATGCCATGATTATTACTATTGTTCTTATTATGTTCAAATATATATATATATATATATATATATATATATATATATATATATATATATATATATATATATATATATATATATATATATATATATATATATATATATATATATATATATATATTAAACTGAATTTCTGGTTGATCTTATGCGAATGTTCGGAAGTTTCAAACTAGGCAGAGATTTACCGCTGTCAATTTTTCACTCCGATCGATGCAAAGAGTTTCGCTGGTTCGTGGAATATTTCGTTCTGCTTCGTTTCCCTTCTGCTACAGTGTTGATGTTTAGTTGATGAAGACCGTCTTGAAATTATTTGCGCTGTTAAATTGAGAGTTAGTTTTAGCGCAGTCACTGCTCACTCTCTGTAAATTTCTCTAGGGCCGTGAACTTTATTGTTTTTCAAATGTGCGCTGGGCGAAATCCTCCGAAAGTGCCACCACTTATTTTTGTTATGCGGTGCACTTTTTATTTGTATTGCGTTGCACCACATATGAATGATTCCATTTCTGTCTGTAGACTTTCACTTGATAATAATGTAGGGGACTCGGTAAGTTCTGGTTCACAATGATTTTTAAATTATTTCATTTTAGGAGTAGGGTAAGTATTCGCCGGGCATTTATTTTTCATCTTTATTCTTAACACTAAACTATTTCACACGGCCAGCCACACTGGACTTAGAAATTTCTTGATGTTAGAGAGTTGAGTGACACAAACCCTACCCAATTGGGTTTCAAGCTAACTCTCACTAAAAATTGATCAGAATGAACTCTGGACCTATGTTGAATAAAACTCCGCCTCCTTGAGGACGTCTACTTTACTCTTAATGGTCCAATCTTAACTCCCACTTTTGGCAAGGACAAATCAGGTCAATTTTGCTGACCTTTTGATTCCTCTAGCGCCTCCTTCTTTTCCCACATCTTGGAGGTTTGTTATGTTACACTTCAATTTACTTGGTCTCATGGCTCATCATTTTAAATTATAAACATCGTCTCTCTCTCTCTCTCTCTCTTTCATAATCCCGATCAGTGAATCTCATACTTATTCACTGCATAACACAAGTGACAGGACAACTATGGCTCATGTGTCTGTAAGCGCGCTCGTACACACATTCACATATACTGTACATTTACACTGAACATTTGTAATGGAGTAAAATTCTGTCAGTAAACAAAATTTCGACGGGAAAAATATTCATCAAACGAAAATTCGACTTTAACAAGCAAAATATCTCTTTTTCAAATACTGTTGAGCAAAATATCTCTTTTGCAAATATTGTTGAGCAAAATATCTCTTTTTCAAATACTATTGAGCAAAATATCTCTTTTTCAAATACTATTGAGCAAAATATCTCTTTTTCAAATACTATTGAGCAAAATATCTCTTTTTCAAATACTATTGAGCAAAATATCTCTTTTTCAAATACTATTGAGCAAAATATCTCTTTTTCAAATACTATTGAGCAAAATATCTCTGCAGCCAGCCGAATCAGGTCGCCAACAAACAAAACATGGTCTTTAGCAAACACAACATGGCCTGTTACCAATAACAAGTCAGGCAAGGCCCTCTATTTATGCAGAGGATGTGGAAGAAAAGTCCCAGGAGACCTATTGGACTTACACGCAGACAACTTCATGGAAACCACGAAAATAACTTAATGAACTTGTTACCTTGTTTGGAAAGGATTGGCAGTCAATCAGAATTTAGATTTAAAGACAAGGATAGAAGACAGTGTTGCCTCTCACTAATAAAACCGATTCAAGAAATCAGCCACAAAAACTGAACTAAAAAAGAAAAAGTATAAAAAAATAAAAACAAGAATTAACAAAATTCGCATCTACAAAAAAAGGCCGTTGAAGCTTAAACAGGGCGAATCTCCTAAAATGTCACAATAAAGGGACGAAGCTGGCCCTCAGAAAGAAAACGAAAAAAAAAAAAGGTGGGGAAAAGGAGATGCAATGAAAACGAGCCACGAAGGGACAGAGACCCATGTATGGGGGTAGCGCCGCCAGTGCACCTCACGGAGTGCACTGTACTCATTACTAAAGGTTATTAACTAAGTCCCTTCGGCCCCTACCTGCAACCCCTTTCATTCCTTTTACCGTACCTGCATTCATATTATCTTTCCTCCAACTTGCTATCCACCCACTCCTGACAATTGTTTCACAGTGCCTCAACTGCTTTGAGGTTTTCCTCCTGTTACACCTTTGAAGCCTCCCTGCTCTCAATTTCCTTTCCGGCGCTCAGTGACTTCATAGGTCCCAGTGCTTGGCCTTTGGCCTCAACTCTGTATTCCATTCCATTCCATTCCATTCCTTTCCATTCCAAGGGAAAGAGGCGCGAGAACAAAAGCAATCCTGCAGGATATTATGCAGGAACCACACATCCTGCAGTCACACACAGAGAGGCACAGACTGACAACAGCGACTGAGTATCGGCTCATGCAAATTCCTAAAGCACGCAAGGAAGGCAGTGAACGGAGCCGGTGCTTGCATGCATGGCGGAGCAGAACCTCTGCCTGCTCATAATTTTCCGTGGAACCACAATAGTCTAACTGTAATACTTCAATACTTCTGTCATCTGACTCCGGCCAGTCTAATCACCGCTGGCCTTGATACTTTATATAAAATGAATTTGCTTGGTTAGAGGTTCGATCTAGTATAGTGTTAGTGTTCAGTTTATTTTAGGCCACCTTGAATATGTTTTTCATTTTCTTTGTGAGCCTAGTGTTGTCAGAAACGCTAGATGTTGTAAGGAATGTTGGTGTTGCAAAATTGCATTTTCCTTTATGCCTAATTTGTAGGTGTGTAATGTTTTTATCGAGTTTCTTTAAAGGAGTAGTGACACTCATTTGTGTATTATCTTTTTCAAAAGTGTTTGTCTGTATCGTGTTGATAGTCCACTGTTTGTTGTGGCTGCCTGACATGACAGACTGTTGGAACTCCAAAAGCCTAGCAGGTCCATGCTTCATTCTTGGCTTATTCTGTTGTCATGTAAACCTTGTATTATACAGTATTACAGTGAATAAAAGCCAACTGATTATGAAGATATCATCTTTGCTTCCAAACCAACCAAGTTTTAACATATAGTAGGTAAGGTCCCTTTCTTGGATTCTGTTGGAATCAAGAAACAAAATTAGCCGGTAGTAGAATTAAATCAGTTCTGAGAAATTCAAAAACTTCGACATAACGCCTAAGGGAGAAGATTCTCTCTTTTGCACAAATCTAATTTTAAGGGCCTTTTAACATCTGACTCCGAAATTCCGGAATCTCTGAAAGGTCATTCCCGATATTCCAGGATATAATTCGATAATTATGAGGACATATTCCAAGAAAGAGCCATTTGTCTTCGTTCTGTATTTTTGAAACTATACCATGAAGATCTCGTTTCTGGTATTCTTATGTGGTTGGAAAAATGGGACGACTTCCTCTTATTGAGAGGTTGTGTTAGAGAGAGAGAGGTCCTCCCTAAAGGCGTTTTTCATTTGTTCTCATCAGTAAACCCGGAAGTTCCTTTTGGAAGAAGCAGCTGTGAAGAGGAAGAACCCGCGAGAGAGAGACAGAGGGTCGTTCGTAGGTGCCACCAGCCGCCTCTCTCTCAGGAGGAGGAGGAGGAGGAGGAGGAGGAACAGAATGCAACTGAAGAGTGAAGACCTCAGTCAGAACAGAAGAAGAACTACAGAGGAAAGGAGGTTCCCAATGGTGGTGGGCAGACCTTCGCTTACCGCTGTCCAGCCGCCATCTTTCCGCTCCGATTCCCTCTACTATTCCTCCTCCTCTTCCTCCGACTTTAGTGGTCTCTCACCTCTGCCCTCCCCTTCCCTTCCCATTGGAGGATGAGGAGGAGGAGGAGGAGGAGGATCATTCTACAGGCTCTTCGCCAATGGCGTCATCACTCCCCCCGTCATCCCCTCCCGCCCTGTGAGGGAGGGAGGGACAGAGACTGCGCCCTCTCTCGGAGCTTGTTTCATCTTGACGAAGCTCTCAACAAACGTGTAGGCCTACGTGGGACTTTCCCTGAGGAGTCATCATTAGACTCACATTATTATTATTATTATTATTATTATTATTATTATTATTATTATTATTATTATTATTATATCGAGGAAATGAATGACGTCACAATGGACGGACAGGCAGACAGTGAGACGATTTGGTCAAGTCCTCCAACTTAGCTTTCCCCTGTCCAGCTCTTTCTTCTTCTTCTTCTTCTTCTTCTTCTTCTTCTTCTTCTTCTTCTTGCTGTTACGACCGAATTGACCTTATTCCAGCACGGGCTCTTGGCTAGGGGCAGCCCCTGCCAGCGGAGGCCTCTCCCTGAATCTCAGATGGAAAGCTTCAAAATGACTATGAAAGTGACGTCATCTGGTCTGGTGGGCCTCCCTCAGCTGTGGTTTCCTTTTTCTTCTTATCCTTCGCGGGAATTCTTCACAACACCCTCTCTCTCTCTCTCTCTCTCTCTCTCTCTCTCTCTCTCTCTCTCTCTCTCTCTCTCTTACACACACACACACACACACACACACACACACACACACACACACACACACACACTATCATAATATATATATATATATATATATATATATATATATATATATATATATATATATATATATATACACACACACACGTGTATGTATGTATGTATGCATGCATGTATTAGTGTGATGATAAGAAGAAGAGTGGAGAAGAAGAAGAAGGCCTCAGAAAACGGCCGGTGGTCGAGTAGAGATTTCAGTCAGACCGGAAGGGAGACTTCTCTCACCAGTCCAGACATTATTTGCCCTGATGATGATTGAGTGAGAGACGTTATTTCGAGTCCGAGATGAAAGAGGCGTTGTTACTTAAGTAAGTAAGTAACGGACCCTTTCCATTCCACGCGAGGCCTCACCAAAGAGTCCCGAAATGGTCGCCTCCTTCCGCCTGAACCGGGAGGGTCTGTTTCTCTTCGTTCAAACGAACCGACCCGACGGAAATTGCAATAATGGCTTCGCTCCTTTTTCAGGAATGCTATATGCATATAAAGGACCTAATAATGAGACAATCACAAACAAGGAAGCAGTTAAAGACCTTGGTGTGATGTTGAATAGGAATATGTTATGCAATGATCAAATAGCAATTCTATTGGCAAAATGCAAAGCAAAAATGGGAATGTTGTTCCGGCACTTCAGAACAAGAAAAGCTGAACACATGATTATGCTTTATAAAACGTACGTACGTAGTCCACTTGAATATTGCAATATAATATGGTACCCACACTACCAAAAGGATATTGCACAAATAGAGAGTGTACAAAGGTCATTTACAGCTAGAATAGAAGAAGTTAAGGACCTTGACTACTGGGAAAGACTACAATTCTTAAATTTATATAGTCTTGAAAGGAGAAGAGAACGCTACATGGTAATTCAAGCATGGAAACAGATAGAAGGAATTACCGAAAACATCATGGAACTAAAAATATCAAAAAGAGCAAGCAGAGGTAGATTAATAGTGCCAAAAACTATACCAGGAAAACTAAGGAAAGCACACAGGACATTAATCCACCACGCACCAGCATCGATAATGCAGCGTCTATTCAATGCGCTACCAGCTCATCTGAGGAACATAACAGGAGTGAGCGTAGATGTGTTTAAGAATAAGCTCGACAAATATCTAAGATGCATCCCAGACCATCCAAGACTGGAAGATGCAAAATATACCGGAAGATGCGTTAGCAATTCTCTGGTAGACATCAAAGGTGCCTCACACTGAGGGACCTGGGGCAACCCGAACGAACTGTAAGGTCTGTAAGGTAAGGTAACATGATGGCGTCAAATGAACTGGTTGAATCTTTACATTATTGCACGTAAAATCTTTTTTATGAGATAGATATTACATTAAAAGTTCATATAAATGACAAATGGGAAGTGTGCTCTCTTTTTGAGTTTCATGCTAAAAACCAAGAGAAGAATATGTTTGGCAGATGGCTAAGGAAAGGCCGGGAAAGCTACACTTTACTCTCTCACTCATATTGTGGCGAAAAAAGGTGATTGTATGGACAAAGTGGACTGTATGCGTAATGTTGTTACTTGGTCAAAAAACCGCTAAAAGCCTTGCATAACAACACCACGCTCCCTTTGCGGTTTCTAAATTACGGGGAGATATCTCTCAACCCAATTCATTACTAACGAGGATAACACACTAATATCATCACTGATTAGTACCACAATTAAGTACTATTACTTACTGAGCAGTCCCTATAGACATGAACTCAGATCATAAGTTGCTGCGAGATACGACGAGAGGTACGCGCCCCTCTCTCTCTCTCTCAAAATCTTGCGAGTACTCACGGGTTGATTTTCAGACCTTAGAGGGCCGCTACATGTTACCTCGTTTCTATAAGTTACTTGCGTAACCTTAAAGTATGAACACAATACAAGTTTATCAGATCAAATTATATTCACCATTCTTAAAAACTGAAACACAGGAAAATGAAATAAAATGGGGGGATATTGAAACGCATCTGTTGAATTTAAAGTTAAACTAATTTAATAACTAAAGGTTAAACATATCAAAGAGTAATTACATAAGAGACAAATAAAATGAATTACTCAAAAGGGGATTATAACTCAATGGCACTCAAATGAACCAAGTTACAGCAAAGTTCAAAGGATTAGGGCAATCACCCTTTCAAAGTCCACACACACATCACTACACGACACTAGATATCAGGTCTACTCAAAAGTTGAGCCAAGAAGCTGTACGTTCCGTCCTGCATTCGGGTTTTATTGGGGAAAAAGAGACAAGTTATACAATAACCACGAATACAAAACAGACTTACAAAGTTTACATGTACATAAAAAGCTTTAAGGCAATTCTCAAGTTCGTTATCAAAAATAAATTCCAAATATAATATTGCACAATTTCAACATATTGGTTAAATGTAGTGAATTAATTGGTGGTGTGTGACAATACAATTTTGGGCGACGTCACGCCCATACAGTGCACGCACATACGCATACACGCCCGCAGAGAGGCGCGAAGAGGGGCGATCGGAGGGCGAACAACCACCCTTCCCTTCCCCTCTCCCGAACTCTTGACGTCGGTTAATGGCTTCTCTGGCGAGAGGTACAAACAAGATCTAATAACACCTTCAACTATTACTATACGTGGTGCATTGCATTCACTAAGAGTTATTTCAAACATAAAAATGAACTATTATAACTAAAACAGTACTCCAGACTTCATGCTAGAATCACAATAAAAATCAGGCAAAATAATGTAAGTGTCATTCTCGAATTAGATGTGGTTCTTTCACCCTTATTACGATAAGCAATAGAGACGTAAATATTTCTACAAAATCCATAAGCATGCGAATGAATATATTTGGATTTCACACGAATACAGATACAAATACAGTAACGTAGTTCTTGTCTGTCGATTACCTGACAGACGGCAATTCACAACGAAAACTCAAATCAATAATTTCTTATGAAACAGACGATCCTAATAGCTCTACAATAAGAGATAGATCGCACGAAAACAATGAGTAAACAAAAAACATCAGAAAAGTTGTAGTGAGAAGAATTTCTCACACCCTCCCCCACCAAAAAATCATACAACACATGTATAGTGTCCTTATAAAACTCCTTCTCGAATCAACTGTTTTCTTTGTTCGTCGGCCTTAGCAGCAGTTCTTCTCATGGGCCGACGATCATACATCACTTGTAGTGGTGGGGGACCTGTTAAGGTCGTGGGGTCATCCTCATCGATACTCTCTAGGCCGTCTCCGACATCCTTGGTTTCGGCCTTCTCCATCGTCCTCTTTGTTGTTTTGTTTATATGGCTGGCCTCGCCTAATGCCTCGCTGGTCTCGCGGGCCTCGCCTGCTTCATTCTGTCCGCTTTCTGTTGACGATTTCTCTCTAACATTACATTCAAGTGGAATGATTTGATTCAATGGTCTCGTAAAATTTCCACTTGCTGTTTTTATCTCGACCGTCCTTATAACATTATCAGGTCCTGCGTGGAGTTTTTCAATGATTCCCAAAGGGTACTTGTATCTTTTACAATTATCATTTACTATAAGGACTAAATCCCCTATGCTTAATGGACAGATGTTTGAAGACTCGATGTTCCTGTGCCTCTCTCTAAGAGAAGACAAATAGTCAAGTAGCCACAATTTCTCAAATTTTCTTATCGTCTCACACAATCTTGCATAGTTCTCTCCCAATTCGACGTTCTCATTGAAAGGTATGTCGACAAACTTGTTCAAAGGAGGAGCCATTGCAATAGTTCTGCCGTATAAGAGTTTGGCAGGGGTGAGCGCGATGTAGGCGTTATCTTCGTTGACATATGTTAGCGGCCTGTTATTAATGATGTTCTCAGCTTCGGCGACGGTGGTAGTGAGTTCTAAAAAAGAGATCCTTTTTCTATACAAGGCCCTTTGTAAGCATGATTTCACTACTCCGATCAGTCTCTCGTAAAAGCCGCCTTTCCATGGTGACCGGGGAGTTATGAACTTCCATTCTAAATTATGATCCATCAAATAATTTCTCACCTCGGGCTCTTCGCTGACATCTCTTAGAAACTTACTAGCTGCAATAAAGTTTGGTGCATTATCACTTATCAAAACCTTTGGAAGTCCGTGTCTTGCAGCGAATTGTCTAAAAACAAAGAGGAATTCTTGTGCATTCATGGATCTGCACACATATAAGGCTACTGCTCTTGACGTAGCGCATGTAAATAACAAGACATACGCCTTCTCATTTTCAGCCTCGTTTTCGGACACGTTAATGTTTCCCGTATAGTCGACGCCAACACAAGAAAAAGGTACTTCATGCTTAACTCGTTCGGGTGGCAGTGGGGGAAATCCAGGTAGACTTAGCGGTTGATTTTGTGCTTTCTTGCACAACAAACACTCTTTCAGAATCTTCTTAACGGACTGCCTCATTTTTCCAGCCCAAAACTGTTGTCTCAACATAACCACAAGCGTATTCGTGTTGCAGTGCAGGTTGAGTACGTGATAATGAGACACTATAAGCTGCCACAAGGAGTGTCGATTGGCGACGTATACTGGGTGCTTAGCGAATTCGGGCAAATCTGCATTGTGAAGTCTTCCTTGGCACCGAATGACACCGCTTTCATCAACATAAAGACCTAACTGTCTGATAAGATTCCTTAACTCAGAAGGAACACTAGAACTGGATTGTAACCCATTAGTCAACGCATAATATAGGGTTGGAAAGGCTTGACGTTGCATGATTCTGATTAAAACAAGTAAATTATTGCTTTCCCTGAATTTGTCGAGAAATATTCTTCTCCCAAACAGTATCAATCTACCTACAATTCTTAATGCATGTTTCAGTGAAGAGAATTCAGAACAATTAAATACAAGTACATCATCATCAGGTTTCCTCAAAACTGGTTCTACAATAATTTCATTGACATTAACAGACTCTCTGTAAACTACATCCTCTTGTTCTGGAAACTGATTTCTGTCAACAATCCAGGTAGGGCCATGAAACCACAAACCCGGCTTGCTCAAAAGAGACATTGAAATACCTCGTGTAACTAAATCAGCAGGATTATCCTCACTGGTGACATATAGCAACCTGATGTTATGAGCGGACTTCAAGTCCTTAATTTCTTTTACTCTGGTGACTACAAACACTTCTTTAGATCTTTCATAAAATACCCAACTCAAAGCTACTTGGGAGTCACTCCAAACAGTGCAATCTGAAATTTTATCCCCAAATATCTCTAACAAATGAACAGCTAGGCGCATGCCTATTGTCAAAGCAAGTAATTCTTGACGGGGAATAGAGAGCGGAGGGCTCGGGGCTACTCGAGACTTGCTCATTAGCAAGTGGCTTGTGTGCTTACTACTAACAACATACGCACAGGCTCCATAAGCCACCTGAGAGGCATCAACAAACACATGTAAGCTACAAGTTCCTTCATTAAAACAAGATCTAGGGACTTTGATCTCCTCAATAGATTTGAGTTGGTTTAACAATTCATCAAACTCTCCCTTTAAATCCATCATCAGTTCGTCATCCCAGTCAGTTTTCAGTTCCCATAATTATTTCACAAATAGTTTTCCCTTGATTGTTACGGGAGTTAACATTCCTAAAGGATCAAAGATGGTTGAAAGGAGAGAAACAACCTTTCTCTTGGTCAAAGTACAAACATTTCCTAGATTATTCAAATAGGTAACAATCTGAGAAGGGGTCTTTACACTCAATGAGTCATTATAGGTATCCCACAAAAGACCGAGTAGTTTTACTGCATTCAAGTTGACAGTATCTGGGGTATGCTTATCATTAAATGAGCTCAAATTGCTAGCCCATTCTCCCAAGGGCATATTAGCTTCATACATAATTTGGTTTACCTTATTACTCTCGAGTTCTAAATCTTCACATTTCTCATAAGTTTTCATGAAATTATCCACATAAAAGGACTTCTTTACTGAATTGGTGATGGGAGCTGAATGATTCTGCAAATGATACTGTATAGTCTGATTCAGCAAAAAAGGTGAACAAGTTGCTCCAAACAATAAAACCTTAAATCTGAAAGTTTTGACATGCTTAAAATTCCTATCAGCAAACCATAAGAATCTCGTGAAATCTCTGTGATTTTCATTAATTCCTATTCTAAGGAAAGCTTTACTTATGTCTGCTACTACAGCATATTTGTTTTGACGAAATTCCAGCAGCATATCTGTCAACTTCGTCGCCAGATTAGGTCCCGCATGTAAACAATCATTGAGGGACTTAGCATGTTGTGACTCCTTACTACTTGCATTGAAAACTATCCTAATTGGAGTCGTAGCAGATTTCAGATTCCTTAAAAACTGGATGGTGAGGTAAATAATGATTAATACCATCAACTGGATCATAGGAGTTATCTTCTAACTTTACTTCCTCAATGAATCCTAATTTAACATACTCATCTAAAACACACTGATACTGATCAAACATTTCTGGTTTAGACTGAAAAGTTCTCTTAAGTGAATATAATTGACCTAAGGCTTTTCTGTAACCCGTAGGGGGTCTGGCATCGCTCTTAAATGGCAAATCAATCGTATATTTGTTATCAGTCTTCACAATAGTTTCACTGAAATGTTCGATCGCTGCTTGATCGTTATAGGATCGCGCATCCTTCCCGATGCCGATCGTATCTAAAGACCACAAGCTAGAAATATCCTCATCATCAAGAGGATTTACAGAAGCAGTGATTCTCGAGCAAACAATACTTTGTGTACTTATTACAGATCTTACATTTTCATCATCACTTACATCATTACAAGCCCAATTTGGAATAGGACCAAAAATAACAGCACCAGCGGTGCTACCAAGCAAACATACATCATCGTATTTATCGTGACAATACACAAATGCATTATAATAATCAGCACCAATAATCAAACCTATATCACTTAAGGTATCTGATTCAATATTCTTATCTGCCAGTTTAACACCTCGTTCTTGCAATCGCAGATACACGTTGTGTAGACCAGGTGTGTGTATGGAAGTGTTAACATGGTTGCAAACAACAGCATTTAACTTAATACGTTTAGTACCTGCTCGAACCTTTACTCTTACTACATCAAACATTTTAGTTTCAACATTATCTCCGAACGGAATTAATGTTAATTGCACCCTTTTAATTGGTACTAAGTTCAATTTCTCAACAACATCTGGGTTAATGAACGTTCTTTGGGATCCGCTGTCTAAAAAGGCTCTAACCGGGATCCGTTTTCCATCATTATCCAAACGAAGGGTGGCTGTCGGTAATGCTGTCGGTCGGAGAGACGCAACAGTTTTAACAGCTACTTTATTACTGTTAACATTACTCTGAGAATTACTCGTAGCAGCTGATTTTTGACTAGTGTTGGAACTAGGCTGTGACTGGGTAGTTTCTATAGGCTTATTATCAACTTTACTTTGATCTGATTTAGTGCTAGAAGGTTTCTGAGACGAATTTACATTAACACTAGTAGAATTAGGCAACAGTCTAGCACATAAGAATGTATGATGTTTACCGTTACAGTTAAAACAATAGGTCTTACTGTTACATTCAAGTGAACGATGACCCTTTCTTAAACATCCGAAACATAGTTGTAATTCGCGGATACGCGCTCTTCTAGTCTCTAAAGTAGCGTATTTCGTACAGACTTTACCGCTGTGTTCGCCTTGACAAAAACAACAGTATAACGTGACTTTCCTTGCTGTGTTTTTAATATTAGTTCTGAAAGCACTACTAGGCGAATTAATTTGACGCTCGTTTTTCGCACCTTTATTGCGATCCTTGTCGCTCTTAACAGGGTTAGACGGTGATGACGTAGAGTCCTGCACGTTACTCCTATCTAGCTCCTCAATTAATGCCTCAATGCCCCTTTTTAATTGATCCAAACTAAGATCACAAGTATCATATCTTCGATACAAAGCTCTCAATGTTTTCTTTGATAAACATCGAATGATGATCGCTTTCTCATTAGAATCGCCGCTCTTATTACCTGTTAAAGTTTCTAATTGTTGAGTGACGTTATTCCATTTAATATGGAAATCCGTCAGTTGCTCCGCATCATGCTCAGGGTGCGGTAAGTTTAACAGCCGATTCCTCAAATTTTGTTCTAATTTCCCAATATTGGAAAAACGAGTTTGAAGCGCGTTTACTGCTACAGGATAATTAGCAGGAGTTATAGCTAAACCTTCAACAGTTTCCCGTGCTCTACCCTTAAGATAGCTATTCAGCATAGTGAACTTTATGACATCATCTATATCCTGCCTGTCATGAATAACTGCTTTGAAAACAGTCCAAAAGGGATGCCAGTGCTCGATTTTCCCATCAAAAGTAGGTATCGTAATTTGAGGCAACTTCGGTAGTGGAATACTAGGGGCAGCAGGTACCGCAGGTGTGGGATTAACAGGTGCGGGGACTGCTAACCGATCGCTAAGTTCGGCGATTTCGTTATCCGTGCAAGACAGATAACTGTTAGTTCTCGTTATTGCGTTTACTAATGCTTTACCCTTAATCTCCTTATAATATTCAGAAGCTGCTGCTTGTAGTGAATCAGCTGCTTTCTTAAGGGACTCTAGGCGCAGCTTGATCACTGTGTTAGACAATTGTTCAGCACGTTTTGCATCATTCAAACGTCGTTCAGTTTCACTTATAGCAGCATCATACAAAATGAATGCATTACTACAATCGTCTGCATCCATGGTGAAAAATTTAAGGTAAAATCACCTTACTAAACATACAGGGTTGACAATAACAATACTAACATAAATCTCAATAATATCGAAGTAGACAACACTTCTTCGAAAAACACTGATACACAGAAAAAACACTCGAGTTAACAATCTGTGTTCTACAAAAATAATACTGCTCAATATCGTATTACAAAATTCTTATTCAAAGATTCAATTTGCAATGAGACGGAAGAACAACACATCGTCTCGTTACATCTCAATACTCATATGTGAACCGCATCTACCTTCAAAAAAGGAGAATGACACTCACCTAGTTGTCGACCTTCATCTTAGGTTGTCGTGTGCGTGTGTGTGGTAGTTCAAAAAACAATGTGCCAGCATAAAACTTCTAACTTAGGAAAAGGGGTTCCAAACAATTCAAAACAAATGATGGTGATATAGAATTATCTGATTCTAAGTTACAAATATCCAAAATAGTGTGTTCAGTGTCCTGAATAACTAAAATATCGGAAGTATTTTAACATCCGGTTCGAAGGACCATAAAAAGGGAAAAGCTGTGGCGAAAAAAGGTGATTGTATGGACAAAGTGGACTTTATGCTTAATGTTGTTACTGGTCAAAAAACCGCTAAAAGCCTTACGTAACAACACCGCGCTCCCTTTGCGGTTTCTAAATTACGAGGAGATATCTCTCAAACCAATTCATTACTAACGAGGATAACACACTAATATCATCACTGATTAGTACCACAATTAAGTACTATTACTTACTGAGCAGTCCCTATAGACATGAACTCAGATCATAAGTTGCTGCGAGATACGACGAGAGGTACGCGCCCCTCTCTCTCTCTCTCAAAATCTTGCGAGTACTCACGGGTTGATTTTCAGACCTTAGAGGGCCGCTACATGTTACCTCGTTTCTATAAGTTACTTGCGTAACCTTAAAGTATGAACACAATACAAGTTTATCAGATCAAATTATATTCACCATTCTTAAAAACTGAAACACAGGAAAATGAAATAAAATGGGGGGATATTGAAACGCATCTGTTGAATTTAAAGTTAAACTAATTTAATAACTAAAGGTTAAACATATCAAAGAGTAATTACATAAGAGACAAATAAAATGAATTACTCAAAAGGGGATTATAACTCAATGGCACTCAAATGAACCAAGTTACAGCAAAGTTCAAAGGATTAGGGCAATCACCCTTTCAAAGTCCACACACACATCACTACACGACACTAGATATCAGGTCTACTCAAAAGTTGAGCCAAGAAGCTGTACGTTCCGTCCTGCATTCGGGTTTTATTGGGGAAAAAGAGACAAGTTATACAATAACCACGAATACAAAACAGACTTACAAAGTTTACATGTACATAAAAAGCTTTAAGGCAATTCTCAAGTTCGTTATCAAAAATAAATTCCAAATATAATATTGCACAATTTCAACATATTGGTTAAATGTAGTGAATTAATTGGTGGTGTGTGACAATACAATTTTGGGCGACGTCACGCCCATACAGTGCACGCACATACGCATACACGCCCGCAGAGAGGCGCGAAGAGGGGCGATCGGAGGGCGAACAACCACCCTTCCCTTCCCCTCTCCCGAACTCTTGACGTCGGTTAATGGCTTCTCTGGCGAGAGGTACAAACAAGATCTAATAACACCTTCAACTATTACTATACGTGGTGCATTGCATTCACTAAGAGTTATTTCAAACATAAAAATGAACTATTATAACTAAAACAGTACTCCAGACTTCATGCTAGAATCACAATAAAAATCAGGCAAAATAATGTAAGTGTCATTCTCGAATTAGATGTGGTTCTTTCACCCTTATTACGATAAGCAATAGAGACGTAAATATTTCTACAAAATCCATAAGCATGCGAATGAATATATTTGGATTTCACACGAATACAGATACAAATACAGTAACGTAGTTCTTGTCTGTCGATTACCTGACAGACGGCAATTCACAACGAAAACTCAAATCAATAATTTCTTATGAAACAGACGATCCTAATAGCTCTACAATAAGAGATAGATCGCACGAAAACAATGAGTAAACAAAAAACATCAGAAAAGTTGTTGTGAGAAGAATTTCTCACACATATGATTCCCTCTTGAGTGGGATAAAAAAATAAACGGCTCTGAGTGCTCAGACAATCATTCATTGGTCTTTTGTCGCTAAAGAAGAGAAAACTCAGAAACATGGCGGTACTTGGCACGGTTGTGTATAGGTCTCAGCTCGAGCCAAGATGGCGGGAGTCGCCTTCACTCCGATGCCTCTTTCCAAGTTTCTTTTCGTATTATGTGGTACATATAAACGCACTTCGAAGGAAAATCTAATCCTTATGAAATGTTGATAAAGACATATACATAAGGATATTCATTGTGACTTGTTCCAGTTTGCGTTAAAACATGAAAAATACAGAAAAAAGTTTAGAGTGCAGCAGCATGTATCCGAAAGCTCTTTCAAGACGTTGAGTCCAGCGGCTGCGCTGTTTGCTTTTGGTCTTACGAACACGACTTCTTCATAGTCTCTCAGTTCGGTGTGAGTGTTAACAGGAATGAAATATATTTTATGGAAAAACTGGCTCTTAGGTTAGAAGCTTTATAATTAGAATCAGCAACTATCACATGAAATGTAATGATGTTATTCGGACATGTTGCTTTGGGTGTTCGTCAGCCCCACTTCTTTTCTCTTGTGGTTTATAGTTCAACATTCACACACACAGTATATATATATATATATATATATATATATATATATATATATATATATATATATATATATATATATATATATATATATATATATATATATATATATATAATCTTTTGAAAGTCTGTTTTGGTAAAAGCTAGGCCTATGTGGCTCCCAGCAGCCATCGGTGCCTTTTCTTATTCCATAACTTCCATGGCATAGGTACTGAGAGAGAGAGAGAGAGAGAGAGAGAGAGAGAGAGAGAGAGAGAGAGAGTCTGTGAGTGTGCACCTGCAGAGGATTTAGAACATGATCAGTCTTCTCTCCATTTCTGTCACTAAGTTTCCTACACATTCATAGCAGTGAATGATTGATGTGCGCAGAAATATTTGACAATATCCTTCCATTATTTTATCTGTCTATCTCTCTCTCTCTCTATCTATCTATTTGGATATGTATATATTAACGATATTAACCTTCAGAAAACGATCAGTATTTTGCCTTCAACTCTTCTGATTTCATAACTCTCTCTCTCTCTCTCTCTCTCTCTCTCTCTCTCTCTCTCTCTCTCTCTCTCTCTCTGTCGCTGGTGGAGGAGAGGGAGCGAGTAGGATGATGCTGATGATAATGATGATGATAGTAACAGAAATCCTTGGCAGGTGGAGGGAGCCATATTGCGGGAGTTGTGGGATCGAAGGAGGACCTCCCCACTGCCGCTGTTGCTGCTGCCAGATGTATGATGTGCATGGGAGATGCTGGATAGGAGGGAGGGAGGATGGGAGATGGCGGAAAGGAAGGAGGATAGTGGATGGGGACGGAAGATAGTGGATGGGGCACAATGGATGGGAAGATAGTGGAATGGGTACGGGAGGAGGGGGGGAGATGGTGGAAGGGGATGGGCACAATACGCAATAACATAGTCCATCATAACCTGCATTAGCATAACCTTTGATACTGGAAATTCTAACCACTAATGTTAGCGGAGGTTAGCGATATAGCTGGGGTAAGCATAAGCTAACCAGCTATGCTAACCATCCATTAGCAGCATGTACAGTACAGTAGGGGGACAGTTCAAAGGTTATCATAACCTAGGCAAACACAGGCTATATAGCCTCTATTGGGATAACGCTAGAGAGCGTCTCTTGTGAGAGTCTGGGTTATCTGTGCTCCTCCTCCTCCTCCTCCTCCTCCTCCTCACATCGTCTCTCTCTCTCTCTCTCTCTCTCTCTCTCTCTCTCTCTCTCTCTCTCTCTCTCTCTCTCTGTCAATGCCAAGTTCAGGTTTTGTCTCGCAATAGAAATAAAATAGTTTCTCCCTTAATGAGAGAGAGAGAGAGAGAGAGAGAGAGAGAGAGCTAATGACCTCGTCTCGGTTGGCAATCCTCAGTGCAGAGGTCCATGTGAGACTCCTGAGAGGGACGCTGTGCAAGGGCTGGGGGAGAGGGAGGATTGCTGATCTGAAAATCGCCGGAATCGACGTTTCGAGGAGGACCTATTTGGAGTGACTGAGTGAGGAGGAGGAGGATGAGGAGACGCGTGTCTTCATGTTTCATTCTCCATAAGAATTGACGACTTCCTCTCCTCCTTTTCCTATACGCTTCGGAATTTCCTTCTTGCTTCTGCTTTCTCCGTCTCGCCAAATCAAGCGGCGAAAAGAAAGTAGGAACAGAAACTTTTTCTACACAAGAAGAGATCAGCGTCAGTTAATTAGATGTTTTGACAGTTTCTTTTTTTTTTTTTTAAGAAATTATTGCAGAATCCCGTGAAAATTATGTAATCTTATGATGACAGAGGGTCGAGACGCCAAGTCCCCTGCACTGGGGACGTTTCATGTGGAGCATGATGTGGACAGGACTCTGCTGTGTGTCAAGTGCACAGAGCGTCAGTGACACGGAGGAGTGGCTATGACTCCCTGCCGAGCACGTGACCTCCTCGGGCGGCCATATTGAAAGGTCTCGGTCCAGCTCATAGTGCTATACTTTATCACTATTATTATTTATACTATTATTGCTTTTATCTTTTTTACTATTATTATCTTATTACTATTAATATTATAAATTTGCTATTGTTATTATTATTATTATTACCCAATTTTACAGAGAAACATTACCTTACAAAAAAAAAGGTTGACCTAAGCACTCCAGCCATTGTGGTCAAAGCCTAAGCATCTGCTCTTGCTCACTAAACACTGATAAAACACTAAACACTCACTAATTACTCACTGTACCCCAAACACTCAGTATACATTCACTAAACACTCTCTTAACCCTAAACATTCATTGAGCACTAAACACTCACTAAGCATTCACTAAGCACTCACTATACACTAAACATTCACTAAGTACTCACTATATACTAAACACTCAATAAACATTCACTAACCTCTCACCATACACTAAACACCCCATAAACACTCATTAAACACGAAATACTCACTAGACCCTAAATGCGCATTAAATCCCTAAACGCACTTGAAACACTAAACAGTCAATGAACATTCACTAATCACTCATTAAACACTCACTAAACACTTACACATTAAACATTCATTAAACACTAACATTCACAAGACATTCACTAAACACTCACTGAATACTTACTAAACATTCGCTAAACACTAACATTCACAGAACATTCACTAAACCCTAAACACTCACTAAACATTCACTGAATACTTACACACTAAACATTCACTAAACCCTAAACACTCACTAAACACTTACATACTAAACATTCACTAAACCTGTTTGCCATTCGAAAGACCACAGCAGTATGCAAATAAGACTAGGTCTAGTTCCAACCATGAGAGAGAGAGAGAGAGAGAGAGAGAGAGAGAGAGAGAGAGAGAGAGAGAGAGAGAGAGAGAGAGAGAATGAAAATACTCATCAGTAATGGTGATAGTTCTATATTGTATAAAGACAAAGGACGAATCTTATCAGAACAAAGAATGAATTATTCAAGAATTGCTTAGCCGAATATTTTTTCTCTTTCTGAATTATGCAATTGAAGTGTACGGAGATGTACGCCCTTTAGGACATGTCTTTACACAGGAAAGATACAACAAAGAACGGGAAACGTAGCAGGAAAAGATGCTTGTTATTGCTGTCATTAAAATTATATATCAAACCCACATGAACAAAACAGAGAGAGAGAGAGAGAGAGAGAGAGAGAGAGAGAGAGAGAGAGAGAGAGAGAGAGAGAGAGAGAGAGAACACAGTTGTCCTTAATTGACAGAAAGCTTTCCAGTGTCATCGTGAAGTAGTTGATTCTATCCACATCCGTCTTTCACACTGTAATGGATGTCAGGTGGAACAAAGAGACAACATGAAAGCTTCCCAGAGATGGGAAGCTGGAGTCAGGTCTGAAATAAACACCCAAGGTGGTATACTTTAAGGTCTGAATGATACTCCAATGGAAGATGTATCTCAGTGAAGATACATATCACTGCAATGGATCAATAGTCTGTTTACATTTTTTTTTCTTGGAATAACCATTTGGTTTTTAATTCCCAGTTTTTTTTTTAGGATAACTCATTCGTATCTATGTAATAAAAGTATACACACTTGTTTTTTAAAAACATTGTCAGGAATAATGGCAGACTCAACGCTATATATAACTGAAGCAATTGGGCCATAGCTTCAAATATCCTGTTCCAGCCATTAAGCATGAATGGACGTTATTATGAATAAATTATTTATCCTGTATGATGACGAGCACACAGAATGAACAAGTGCCTATTATTTTCCATGTCTTTGACCAGTCACGATTATACTGTATCCCTTCGGCTGAAAAATAAGGCTATTCGTATGCATTTATTTCTTTAATTAATGCTGTCAGTTGCTGTAAACACTGAGATAAAGAGATGACTGCCCTGAACCTACAGTTTCCCGATTGGAATTCACCCAGACCCAATATGTCGTCCCCTGATATCTAGCGAGGGATTAGAACAGTCCGTTTTTATCACGCTCTCACAAGAATCCACATTGTTTTCTCTCAATTCTCGAAAGAGAGACACGACAGTAAAATGACGTGGAAGTATGACTATACACACACACACAAATATATATATGTACTGTATGTATGTATGTATGTATATATATATATATATATATATATATATATATATATATATATATATATATATATATATATATGTGTGTGTGTGTGTGTGTGTGTGTGTGTGTGTGTGTGTGTGTGTGTGTGTGTGTAAACTTTGCTAGTAATGTCTTCCTTCGATTCTAAGAGAAATGAAACCCACCCTCTTATCCCTTTCAAGGGTAACTTGAGAGCTGTCCTTCATCTCCTTCAGGACCCCTAGAACAATATGAAGGACGTGAAGAGAGACAACAGTCTGGGAATAGTTTTACTGGGAATGGTGATAATCTCTTCTCCCTCAGCTTATAGCGAAATCCTGTACGTTAACTCAAAGAATTCTTTGCTGTGCTCTAACGTTTGTCTTCGTCTTCGATCAAATAAGCAGTCAGTAAATTGTTTATATATTCCTGAGTGATATATACATACACACACACATATATATATTATATATATATATGCATATATATACACACACACACACATATATATATATATATATAATATATATATATATATATATATATATATATATATATATATATATATATATATATATATATATATATATATATATATATATATATCACTGACGAAATTACAAATAGTTTGCTGACTGTTTATTTGATGGAAGACGAACGTTAGAGCGCAGCAAAGGATTCTCTCTGAGTTACCGTATAGGATTCTGCTATAAGCTGAGGGAGAAGAGATTATTATAATTCCCAATAGAACTAATCCCAGATTGTTGTCTCTCTTCACGTCCTTCATATTGTTCTTGGGGTCCTTAAGGAGATGAAGGACAGCTCTCAAGTTACCCTTGAAAGGGATAAGAGGGTGGGTTTCATTTCTCTTAGACTCGAAGGGAGAAATTACTAGTAAAGTTTACTTTTGCTCTGGGCAATTAAATGCATCTTAGGGCTAATCAATGATATCTTGTGGGTCCTGAGTATATATATATATATATATATATATATATATATATATATATATAAAATATAATGTAATGTGTGTGTATATATACACATATATATATACACATACATACATACATATATATATATATATATATATATATATATATATATATATATATATATATATATATATATATATATATATATATATATATATATATATATATATATATATATATATATATATACATACATACACACACACACACACGGGCACAGAAACAAATATCCGAAATATATGGTTTCAACGTTTAAATAGTGTTATATGTCACGATGCTTATCAAGTACCTGGTTATTACACAACTAATCTCAAGATTCAAAAATATACCTCACTTCAGCCAGATACCTGAACTCTCATAACATTAATTATTACGACTGAGTACTCTAAAGGTAACAGTGATCCCTTAAGAAAAAACTTATTTATCAATCACTTGAAAAATCAAACTAAGTCTATCAGAATATGTGTGAGGTATCAAAAATTAAACTAGAAATATTCTAGAGTAGAAGGGCATCACTCCATCAAAAATCTCTAACTGTTTCCCTGGTCTTAATTCACTTTAGCAAAACTAAAAGAACAAAACATGTTTAGCACTTTGCCTAATGCACACACAATCAATCCTATTCACTGGTGATCAACAAATGAAGCACTTTTTCTAAAAATGTTAAATACAAAAATTTATTTTTAAATTCAAAGTTTATAACTAGAATTCACCATTAATTAGAGTTCACAATCTGAAAAATTTATTATTACTTGAAAATAACACAACACTCAATTAATTCTTGAATTAAATTATGAAACAAAACTAACTCACAAAAACTTTATCAGGAATTTAAATTAATCAAGCAAAATTTAAACTATCAAGAAGTACTCAAGATTTAAAAAGAAAATCTTAACACATGAGATATCAAAATCAAATATGCAATGCTTAATTACCAAGAAATACTTAAAATGTTACGTAAATAAATGTTACATCACAAACATAAAAATTGTGAAAATATAAAGAAACAACAAAAGACTGCCAGCTAAAACATCTCCGGGTCTTTCATTAATTGCTCAACACTTTGTTTACCAAGAAGTGAAAACCCTCCCCTACCCCACAACAGAAGGGGAAGGAGGTGTCACACTCGGTCACTGACCCCTGGAAGCCAAAGAAAGGAGGCCAGATGCAACATTCCATGAGTGGGAAAAACAGTCCTTTAAGCAGAAAGGCTGTTCGTCACTGTTGTCGGTCGATGATGTCCCTTTTCCCGAAAGTGAATGAAAATGGCGTTGCATTTTAAACAGTGACGATGCTTCTTATGTCAATGTCATTGTCAATTTCAAGTAATTAGGAAAGAAAAAACACGGCTTTACATTTCATTTTGGCTTTCGTCGTTTTTTACCTAATTACTTGAACAAATAGATACTGCGCATTTACAAGCTCTCTCTCTCTCTCTCTCTCTCTCTCTCTCTCTCTCTCTCTCTCTCTCTGCACCAAAAGATTTATTTGTATCAGTTATGACCTCCACAGAGAGCTCTGAAGACATCAAAGGCCTACTGCAGTTTCTAGGCACACGAGCAGAATGCCTTCACCAAGACACACTCACTGACTTCTCTCTGCTTTAGCAAATGATGGAAACTGGAGTTCTGTTTATTCACGTTTCAAATTGTTTACTTTAGACATTTATTGTCGGTACCAAGTCTTTGTGGGCGCTTCTGTTATAGAAATTTAACTCATAACGACAGAGCATGCTCACAGTCGATTCGGTTCTTATATTACAATATAACGCAGGTTCAGTATTCCCGTATGGATTACGAGGTTCAGGATTTATTTGGGAAAGAATACCTTCAGTTCAGTTATTTCGTCAAAGTCCAGTTACCCAAGAATGCGCCGACCGCTCTCCGAAAATATCTACAAAGAATCCATAAGATGAGAAGCAGCCTAGTGAAGCGTGGAGCAAGGAAATGGTATCGGGTCAAGGGAGCAAATGGACCAGTAGTCGAAATTCCCGGGAAATTCGATAGAGTGAACGACTTGGAATCGTCAAGAAAGAAGTGCTGTGGGTCCTGTCCTCATCAACGGCTCCTTTGGTTGAAAATCTGGACAAATCTTTCCAAAAGTTGGGAGATTGGACACCCTAGAATCTTAGAACAACTTTTCATTGCTGAGTTTGCTATTTCTGATTATTGTACATCTACAGCTATTTACTGTGGCGCTCCTCGGCGTCAGCAAAAGTGACTGCGCTTCTCTCTCTCTCTCTCTCTCTCTCTCTCTCTCTCTCTCTCTCTCTCTCTCTCTCTCTCTCTCATGAATAACACAACCTGTTTTTGTTTTGACTGTGAAAAATTTGCAGTTGGAATTGAAAACCTGATAGCGAAGGTAAGTGATTATAGAATGAACTTATCAGGTTCGGATTGAAATGAAAATTACGAATAGAAAATTAGGTATGAACTAAAAAAATGCTTCAAAATATTAAAAAAGAAGAAAAACGCGGGATAGTAATTGCCAGAAAACGTTCTCGCTGTCACGAGGTCTCAGTGTGCGTCCGTCCGTACGGCCTCAGTCTCTGGGGATTAAGAGCAGCACTACTGCATCATGCTTAGTCTCAGTGCCTTCCCTCCACAGTGACACACACACACACACACTCACACACGTCTGTCTTCCTTCACTTGAAAGGCCTGAATGAAGAACAGCCTTGAAACAGACGCGGAAGCTCCGTACATTTCCTTTCCATTTACATAGGATCGACTGTCATGTTCGATCATTATATCCCGACGAAGAACATTTCGTTCAAAATCTTTGTTCTGCCTCAAGACTGATTCATAAGCAACGTAATCTGCTGTATAGAGTCAAGTTATGTCAACTTCAACTTGTCACAATAGAAGGAAGATGTGAGTTCAGAACAGCAGTTCAAATAGGGAAGCTATTCCTTGGCACTGCAGCCAGAACTTTAAAAAACCATCTAGATTTTTACGAGACTTCCAGTAGACGTTTCTCCGGCCCCGTCCCCCGCCCACAGGATTCCTGGATACAGCCTTGGCGTATGCTTGTTTCCAAATGACCTATTTCCTTCACTGCTTGAACAGGATGTCGTGCGATTGGAACTTCAGAAGTTCAAGCGAAGATGCACCGCATTACTACCCTAATACTACTCTCCTTGCATTTAATACATTTTTATCTATTTATTATTATTTTTTTTAATGAGTGGGATCTCTTCTTCTTTCTGTATTTCCCTTTACTTCCTCTTACTTCTTCCTTATGAACTTCTCAATATTCTTTGGAAGCTTTTATTTCAAGCCAGTGGCCCCTTTTGTGGGCTTGTTCCATATGAATAGGGTTCTTCATCTGCTGAATAATAATAATAATAATAATAATAATAATAATAATAATAATAATAATAATAATAATAATAATAATAACCTTGAAAACTACAAAAACCGAGTCACATCATGACTCAACAGCATTCCAGACTTCCACAAATTTTTTGACCAATAATATATAAAACCCTCGATTTTCGTTTTGTTTTGCTTCAAGTATCCATCTTGGACTCGTGATACCACCTCGAATGTGAATGAATCTGCTCACTACAGAACTCACTTGCAAATGAAAACTTGCTTTTATGCCTGCAGGCGTCACTCTCTCCCACTTCCCCGTTATCGCTCTCTTTTCACTGCCTTTTCAGCGGAGGGGCAGGAGGACTCTGCAAAGGAATGGTTATCTTGCCCCTTCTTATTTCCCTTGCATAAACAAAGATCCTTCTAACACTTAGGGGCTGCTCCTACGGACAAGGTCCAGCGCTGCCACAAGGCCGTCTTCTTCGCTGAGCAACGACAACAACGAAGAAGTGGTGACCTTATGAAGGAACCTCACAGCCTCTAATTATAGAGTTCTCAGAGATCCTGACATTTTGAGAGACTGACGCAGTTGGTGTCTATAGAAACTGGTCATGAAACACTGCGCTGAAATATCTCAGAAGTTTACGATTAGTGTGAAATGGTTCTTAAACTCTGCCCTATGCAATATGCCCCCCTCCTGACTCCAAAATCTTTCTAAAACTGAGGTTCACAATAATGACCAACCATCATTACGTAAGTGGAGTTTTGCGGGGCACGAAGCATATTGACTGGTGACGAGCTCAGTTTAAATAGAATGGCCCTTCCTCTACGCTGCCTGCCGTTCCTCCTCTCAGGCAAACTACAGCAGACATTGCGGGATGCCTGAATGCAACCGGTTATCATAAGGCACCACAATCCCATAGTCTAGGAAGCAAAATCGCCATTGCCTAAGGATTTTCGGCTTGCAAGACCTGATCAATTTAGCCTTACAAGTTATGAACTCCATTCACAACTATTTGATTCCATGCATACGGTACTAAACCACCGCTCTTCAAGTTGAAGGTGGATGTAAGTAGTAGCTCCGCGGTGGCGATTTTCTTCTAACTTCACTTTTTCTACAGTTTTTTGGGCTGCTAATTATGGATTTATCTTCAATTTTTGTCGCACAAATGTAATTAACCTGTAATTAACCCCTGAAGTCCATCCAGCAAAGGGTTTCCATACTCGATCTTCACAAGATAGAGCAAGGGTATGTACAGTACGTCTGTTTGGAACGGTTCATATCCCGTCCGGCAAGTGTAATAACTTGTTAACGTATGGGTACCCCCCAGGCCAGTATTAAACACGGAGAATGGACATTCCAACACCCCCGATGCCTGTACGAAACACGGCTAAATGCATTTAACTCCCTTCTGTTGGTGAATGGCTCCCTCTCGTTTTTCCCCTCCAGAGGGCGCCGCCTCAACGTAAACATGTCCGCTCCATTTGTGTGTTCTCCCCCACCGAAAACCCCGAATTCCCACAGTCCCCTTTGCTGTTGAGTAGAGTCAGGGGACAAATAACAGTTGGCCGACAACAAACAAACTCACCGCCGGTGTCAGAAGCCCTAAAAGTGAAGAAAAAAACCAGTTTCCAAGGTAAAAAGAAGCGCGGACCTAGTACTTGGCATTACCAAGTTGAAATTCAACATGACCGGCGATGCAAAACTCATGACTGAATGCCAAACTTGACCCAGACTACTCTGGCACTCTATTTCTCTGGCCTGGCCTCGGGATCCTCCTCAGCTCTAGCTTTTATCTATAGCAAAAGCAGGTCATTTATTATAAACCACAAGAAAGTCAGCGTCCTTCAGCGGGAACACACTGTCACATCCTCTCATACTGGGATCAAATTCCTCACCAGAGGCCTTTGGAGAGCAACATTGACAAGTCTCTCACGGAACTCACACACCTCTGACTAGAACGAATCACCACTTGTGTGTGACCACAAAACTATGCTTCTGACGTGTCTAGATTCACGGAGTTCTCAACCATTACAGATTAATTAACTCACCGTAATCAACGCTAATTAATATCGTCGATCATTAGGAGTCTCGTTGTCACAAAGCCTCATTGACGGAGGCCACAAACAAACAAGACTCAACGGA
>JANJGK010002740.1:0-22500 GCA_039081455.1 Macrobrachium rosenbergii | reverse complement strand
CTCTCTCTCCTGCGTCTGCGTGTCATCAGTTCATGGCATTCGTCATGTTCAGAAGTAAACTTACATTCTCATCTAAGTCTACATAATGGTGATGTTCCTTCCAGCATGCCACATATTCTAGCACAGCCCGTAGCTTGGGGTCTGGTATTCTACAGTAAATGCATGCTACGTCTGCTGAAACTCTGGCTCTATATATCGATAATGAATTCTTCTTGTCTGAGAGTTGGGATAGCGTAGATTAGACCACCGTCATGGCGTACACCTTCTCATTCTTCGAGTCTGCAGGCACGAGTAGCCTAGTGACAAATGATGAGTGGGTCGTCCTTCCTCATCTGTCCTCATACCGCCTTCCTTCCTTCCTTCGGTGGTATGATGACAGGTAAAGAGGTCTACAGTACAGGTAACCACAACACACACCACTCTACAGTTACAGACAGACAGTCACTGTAAATATGTCCGAGCACCGTTCCTCATCAGTAAAACGAAGCCAAAATTAGCAGAACTCAGCATTCTATAATTGATTGATGGCACACATAGCATTCTATGAGGATTGAAGGAATAGCAATGTATTAACTAACTAGGCTGTATTGACGAATAATCCGAGATACGTCGCTAACTTATATTGAAAATTTGCTAACTTATTTTACGGCATGATGTGAGGAAAGGAATGAATTCAACTCATTCAAATAGCGCTGGGACGCTTTCAGTGTGGTTCAGTGAAAAATGGCCCTATTATTCTTCTGACCCGTGAGCTTTCGAATGGACGGGGCTCAATTTCATCATCATGAATGTCCTATAAAGGTTGCAGTCTTTTGCAATAGTGGCCAAACACTTTTCGAGCTTCGACTCCCTTAATAATGGAGCCTCAAATGACTGAATGTCTGGCTGACTCTGCGTCAACGATGACTGGGCCTCTGTCATGCCATGTCCTTTGAAAAAAACGCATAAAAGTCTATTGAATGGCAGATTTTAAAAAGGCCTTATATAATATTATAAGCTGTCTACTTTTGTTAAAATTCCTGCTGGATTCTGTCACTAAATGCAACACGATAAACTAAACAATTGTTGAGTGATGCAGTGACAACCATTCAGATTTAACGCTGACTCGTGCATCAGTTTAAGACATCCTGTTTCAGCCAAAAACAGGCATTTTAACCCACCAAGTACTTACAACAAATCCAGTCCGCAAATTACAGTAATTCCTTGTGTGTGTGTGTGTGTGTGTGTGAGAGAGAGAGAGAGAGAGAGAGAGAGAGAGAGAGAGAGAGAGAGAGAGAGAGAGAGAGAGAGAGAGAGAGTGTAAATTTTCCAGATTCGAAGGTGACTGTCAAGTGGGAACACCTACAGTATGTATGGAGTGCAGTAGCCTAATAACGCAACCTGACTTGCAGGCAACCAAGATGAATAAGAACTTTTAATGTTCCATATTCCTCAACAGGCCTCTCCCCAGCAGGCATGGCGTACTACACCGCCAGTATACCTGCATCACAATGTACTACAGTATAAGGATACTCAAAACACTAATTTACATATATACTATCAACATTAGCAATGACTTTCTTTTTTACACCACCCATGAAATAAGCAGCAAATTTTTCTAATGACCGATAACTATACCCCCATGCTCATGACCAAACACTCTATATATAAAAGCTTGGATGGCACCAGCATTCGCAGTGTGGTCATTTCAAACTGGCTGGAAACAAAGAATCTTCTTTCCTTAATAATGTCAGTTAAGGCAGGAACTTCAGGTCACAGCAAAGAAAGACACGGGATGATTCGCTCGACTCAGTCGCATCAATCCAGACGGAGGAGAGGAGGAGGAGGAGGAGGAGGAGGAGGAGGAGGAGGAGGAGGAGGAGGAGGAGGAGGAGGAGGAGGAGAGGAGGAGGAGGAGGAGGAACACTTATTCAAGCGACCTCTGATCGCCAAAGCGTAAGTAAAAGGATTCAGTGACTTATTTCAACAAATAGCCTACCTTTCACTACCTAGAACAGCCACACACTTGTAGTTTGGTTTAAAATTCCCTTTATATATATTAAAGTCATAGAATATTCCCTGTTATTTGTAAGACTTCCAGAAAGGAAAAACTTAGAGAAGGCAAAATGGAGATTCAGGAAATCAGCAATATATCAGTAAACAAGAGGGATAAACTTAACCAAAAATAAAAGTATTCTATGTCCCGAAGGACGAAGATGACATTATCGCTAAAACTGTAAAGAAAAATCCATGGATAAATAACCTCATCTCTGAAAACGACGACCTAAAAATTGTAAAGGAAATGACAGCCAAAGATGACAAATACAAACACTCCATCATCAAATGCACACCGCAAATACGAAAGGCTATCTATGACAGAGGTGATATATACACTGTAAAAAGCTCAAGGTAGAGAAAGGGTATAACGTTTGAGCTAAGGTTTATACGTAAGTTAATGCACCCTACACTCTAAAAATTAAGGGTATAATAGGGGTAGAAAAAGGGTATTTCTAGTGGTTAAAATAGCATACCCCATCGGGGTATATAAGAACTATAGTATACCCTTTACAATAGACCCTATCACGGGTATAACATATACTTGTGATACCCTTACTTAGGGGTGTATCGTAGGTAAAGAATACCCTCATTGCAGGTATTCTATAAGATATATATACCCGGGTATATAAATTATATAATTACTATATTAATGCAATACACCCTTAGGTGTAGTTATAGCTTACAGTATATAAAATCATAAGGTCAATGATTTCAAAAGTTTGGTTTATCAATTTATTATTTTCATCGCACTTGAAAATCAAAAGTATTAGTGATGAAGGCGGGTGGTGGATGAGGGGGAGAATGTGATCTGCGGCTGCGCTGCGCCTATACGAGAGACAGAACTTGCAGAAGTGTTGTTTGGGCAGTAGGAGGGAGGCACGTTACATGTTTTGAAATATTGGCGCCACACTGTCTGGGACACACTGGCAGCGATGTCTCTTTGGAGAATTAGTTTTTTTTATAATATTTCACTTGGAAAAGTTCGTTCCTATATGTTGAAATCAACACTTAAGTTTCACCGAAAAAACGCTGTCCCAGAATTCTCTAAAACTTCCTAATATTGCTCAATAACCACACCTCACCCCCACCAACCACACCTCACCTACACCACACACACGTAACACCGCTGGACTGAAATGCTGAGCGAGTCACTTGAGTGACTTGAGTCTTGAGAGCAGTGACAATAGCAGCAAATGCATAAGAGACGACATACTATACTATTGCGTATGTCTATGTAATATATATATACTGTATATATATATATATATAACTGCGATTGTGTAATCAAGTGAGTCTTGGCAACGATATAATTGCCAGAACTACATTTGGTGCATACCGACTTGCTGCAAAATTATCAATAACTCAAAACTATTATATTATTAGTAACTTTTTTGTTGGGTATTTCTGAGCAGTAGGGTGTATTAACTTATGTATAAACCTTAGCTCAAACGTTATACCCTTTCTCTACCTTGAGCTTTTTACAGTGTAATGCTCAGAAATACCCCTGTCAATGGATAGGCAGGGTATTTTTGGTGAATATTATACCCTTTTTGCATTTGGTTCAAAATGGGCTTCGGAAGTATATCTGATTATGTCATGAAATGAACTTTTACTCTTTATCAAATAACCATAGTGTTACACTGATAGTGGAACGCAACAAAAAAAAGTTACTAATAATATAATAGTTTTGAGTTACTGATAATTTTGCAGCAAGTCGGTATGCTACAAATGTAGTACTTGGCAATTATTTCGTTGCAAGACTCACTTTGATTACACAATCGCAGTTATATATTTCCATATATATCCATATATATATAATATATATATATATATATATATATATAATATATATATATATATATATATATACACAGCATATATATATTATATAGACATACGCATTAGTACAGTTTGTCGTCTCTTATGCATTTGCTGTCTTGTCACTGCTCTCAAGACTCAATTGACTCACTCAACATTTCAGTCCAGTGGTGTTACGTGTGTGTGGTGGTGAGGTGAGGTGTGGTTGAGGGGGATGAGGTGTGGTTATTGAGCAATATTTTGAAGTTTTAAAGAATTCCGGGACAGCATTTTTTCGGTGAAACTTTCTAAGTGTTGATTTCAACATATAGGAACGAACTTTTCCAAGCGAAATATTATAAAAAGCTTTAATTCTCCAACGAGACATCGCTGCCAGTGTTTCCAGACAGTGTGGCGCCAATATTTCAAAACATGTAACGTGCCTCCCTCCTACTGCCCAAACAACACTTCTGCAAGTTCTGCTGTCTCTCGTATAGGCGCAGCGCACATTCCTCCCCCTCGTCCACCACCCGCCTTCGTCACTAATACTTTTGATTTTCAAGTGCGATGAAAATAATAAACTGATAAACCAAACTTTTATAATATTGACCTTATGATTTTATATACTGTAAGCTATAACTACACCTAAGGGTGTATTGCATTAATATAGTAAGTATATAATTTATATACCCGGGTATATATATCGTATAGAATACCCTGCAATGAGGGTACTCTTTACCTACGATACACCCCTAAGTAAGGGTATCACAAGTATATGTTATACCCATGATAGGGTATTTTGTAAAGGGTATATTATATTTCTTATATACCCCCATGGGGTATGCTGTTTTAATCACTAGAAATACCCTTTTTCTACCCCTATTATACCCTTAACCTTTTAGAGTGTAGATTGCTTACACTGTATAGCCACTGCAAAGTATATGACTGTTACATGACCTATCAGTACTATAAATGTCAAGAATTTGGTCAAGGCGCAACAAATTGTAGAGATGACCAAGCTTGCCCTGGATTGGTGAAAATCACAAATCCAATGAATGTGCTATATAGCAGCATCTTCAAGCGTAAAATTGTGTGAAGAAAGGTCATAGTGATACTAAACATAGAACATATGATGGCAATAAGTGCACAGTATATAAAGAATATGTATCAAAGGTGAAAAATACTACGGGCCAAGGCTTGACTAATAATCTTCTATGCAATTTAATAAATATGCAGTCCGTAGGAAATGAAACTAACACTATTAGCAGTCTGATAAATGATTACAATGTAGATATATGCATGCTAACGGAGACTTGGCTAAGCAATTATGTAAGCGATTACTCTAAAATAAATGAAATGACGCCAAGGTCTCACAACTTTACCATGTACCGAGAGAAAAAAAACGGTGGTGGCTGGGAATCTTTAACAAAAAAGTGTATAAAGTATCTATGATGAACCAAAATGTGTTCAGTACATTTGAATACATCAACACCAAAACCATACTCATAAACAAACACATACAAATCATAAGAGTTTATAAACCACTAAGCACAAGTAAGAGATTATTCCTAGATGAATTCAGTGACTTCCTCGACTTGTTAGCTGATATAGAAAATATACTGATTGGTGGTGACTTCAACCTGCATCTGGATGATAACGATGACAAATATGTCAAAGACTTTATAGAGGCTACTTGAAAGCCACGACCTCGAAAATGTGTGAACATACCTACATCAGTATGGAACCATACCATTGACCTAGTGATACAAAACAAAAACAGCGAGATTGTGAATGACATACAGGTTGAGCCTGAATGCGCGATATCTCCAGTACATAAACTAGTTATATTTAGTATAAATATCTGGAAAGGTTATAAACTACAAAAAAAAAAAAACTATCACTTACAAAAAAAAAAAAAAAAAAAAACAACTTTAAAGCTGATGAATTTATTGATGAGAGCTTAAAGAAAAGAAGAGAAAGGAGCCAGAAGAGGCAGGTGTCATTTGGGGAATATATACCTTGACAGACGACCAAGTACATATGTGTACAGGAAGCTGTTTTACATTCTATAGCAAAAGTATATTGGCGTCAAGCTACAACGATAAATGTCCAGAAGTAACAAGGCAAATAATAGTTAAAGAAAGTGCCAATTGTTTAACAGTGAATTACGTGAAGCTAAGAAAAAGAAATGAAGAATGGAAGATCTATGGAAAAGATCGAAAGATTCAAGAAGTAGTGGAAATTGGTCACTGTATAAAACAGCTAGAAATCATTACACCGACTTGATTATGCAAACCAAGAAAATATATTACAATAAAATGTTTAGTGTAGAGAAAAATCCCCCCAGAATCTATGACAATTTAGCCGGAATCTGGGGACTCAAGAAAGAAAAGTTCCACCTGACGTCATTAGTGACTACAAAAACCTGGCCGATAACTTTGTGAACTACTTTGAAGAAAAAATTGAAAGAATCTGGCATATAGTTAAGATAAGGAGATCTCTCCTGGTCTCCCGGTGATTGCAATGAGAAATAGCAAATTCAGTAAGTTTAAAGAACTGAACATGAATGACTGCCATATGACTTTGACAAAATGATGAGAAAAGTAAAAAACACCTATTGTGAAAATGACCCGTCTCCCTTAAGTGATATAAAAGAGGTAAAAAGCTTTGATCAGTTGCGGAGCTATATTTTTATATTGTCAGCATGAGTCTAGCACAGCAGTCTTTCCCAGATAGTGAAAAGCTTGCTTGTATAAATGCGGCCTACAAAGGAAAAGGTGATAAAGAAAATCTAAGCTTCTATAGACCAATATCGAACCTATCGTACTTATCAAAACTTATAGAAACGGAAGTTCACAAACAAACGGAAACACTTGAAACAACTCAATATCACACCTGATGATCAGTCAGCATACAGAAAAAACCACTCAACAGAGACTACATTGTGTGCAATTATAAATGACATGGTAGAAATTATAGCAAATGGAAAATGTGGCATCCTGGTTATGCTTGGCCTAAGCGCAGCATTCAACACAGTTAACCACAATCTATTGCTTGAAGACCTGAGAGAAGTAGGCATCGAAGATGACGTACACAAATGGTACAAAAGCTACTTAGAAAATAGGAAGGTTACAGTGGTTATATCAAATGTGAAATCAGAAGAGAAACGCCTAACAAAAGGAGTGCCCCAGGCAGCGTTCAGAGTCCACTGCTGTTTAGCATTTACACAATTGAATTATCTAAAACTCTAAATAAGCTCAAGGTTAAGCATAAACTGTCTGCTGATGATACTAGGTTCTATTTTCCTGTCGGAACGGTAGAAGACACCATTAGTCAAATTGATGCAATAATGAAAGATATAAAAAAATGGATGTCGGCGAAGAAATTGAAACTTAATGAAGACAAAACTGAGTGTATGCTATCCGGATCTGACAGTGCACTACGAAAATATGAACACTTCAAAAGAATAACTATTAGTTCGTTAACAATAAATTTTGTAGCAGCAGTGAGGAACTTAGGAGTATTTATTGATGATAAATTGTCGAAGAAGAAACATACACACACACACACACACACACACACACACACACATATATATATATATATATATATATATATATATATATATATATATATATATATATATATATATATATATATATATATATATATATATATATTATATATATATATATATATATTGCATATTGCAAAAACCTGTAACTATCATACTAGAAACATTGCATTTATTAGAAAATACCTAAACGAAGATACTCTGAAAAGAGCACTTTGCTACCAAACACTTTCGAGGCTCGATTACTGCAACGTTATATACTACGGTCTCCCTAACTACCTATTAAGAAAATTGCAAGGAGTACAATAAAGTCACCAGGTTAATAAAAGGACTACGTTCCCGTGACAGAATTGAGCTACATTGGCTCCCAGTAAAAGCTAGAATAGAATATAAAATACTACTTACAGTCTTTAAAGCACTATAATATGATGAACCAACATATCTGAGAAACTGCTTAAGCTTCTTCAGACCCGAAATGAATATTGTGATCAGACATGCAAGTGAAGCATATAGGCTATTTGAACATAGAACAGATTGTAAGTCAGGCGAGAGAGAGAGAGAGAGAGAGAGAGAGAGAGAGAGAGAGAGAGAGAGAGAGAGAGCATTTGTACACTGCGCAACAAGACTATACGACAAAATACCGCCTGAAGTGAAGAGCATACAAGAAGAAAGCAAATTTAAAAAGGAACTAAAGACTCTCCTATCCTGCAGGAAGGAGCTACGATACTGACGAGAAAACACTGAAAGAAATTGCCAAAAATAAGAAGCGCCTTATTTTGGAAACGTACAAGGAAGGGCCCGCCACAGAGGGAATTATCGCTGTGGACACAGGGCTCTACAGAAATCCAAAGTGAAACAAAGTGAAAGTGAAAGTATAAGATGATAGTGAAAGTAATGTTCAGAGGCTGTAGAACACTGAGATGGTTCGGGACTTATTAGAAGGAAAGATAAGGAACAGCTGGTCAAAAATGCAGTAATTATAAGGAAGCAGGAGAAAATAAGTAGCAAAAAATAAGGATATAGCAGAAAATGGAGACAGGTCAGATGGGGAGTCTTCAGCCGGAATGTGTACCACATATTGGAGAGTGGGGAGAACCCCTTCCACCACGTGTGGCAAATTCAAGGGGAAATTTTTACGTAAAAAATTTAATATTAACTGCTTTCAGAAGCCTGCCTTAGAAGTACAGGAATTAAAATGAGTAAAATTGTTTCTAAGCCTGTACTAAACTGGATCAATGCTGAATATTTTCTTAACGCTTGTAAAGCTCTTGGTTTCCTTTATATATTTGAGAACGGTCAAAACACTGAACAAAGTAAAACCTTTCCAGATGAATTTAATTTTGCTCGAAAGAGAAAGAGCAGACTGTAACCACCACAGTAAAAGAAAATGAGTTAGTGTGAATGACACTGATACAGAAGGAGCAGCACCATTTGGACACTTTACTCTCTTGCAAAACTCACCAAGAGACACTGACTGTCCAAGGACATCCAGTCACTTCCTCATGTCCTCCCACTATTCGAAAGTCTTTCTTTCACTTTCAGATTCACACATCCTACGATTTCCTACGGCCTACTTCATTTTCCACTTGATTCATACAGCTTTTTCTTTCTTACTTTGAATCTTCAGCTGAAAACCCTTAGGACAGTGTCAACAGGCTATAATAAAACCAAGAGGGCTCCAAAGAGAAACCAGCCTGCAGAGAGAGAGAGAAGTTACAGGAGAAGGTGAGAAATAGATAGGCCTATGACGGAACAGAGAGTAAAACCAACACACCTGAATTCAGGAGACGTCAGCAGAAGGCAGGGATAAGCCAATAATTCCACACTAGGTTCCTTTCCATTTCAGTTGCCTATTTTTGCATAATTGTTTTGGTTATATATTAAGTCATTTTCTGTGCCAAGGTTAATACTATCATGGACACACCAAAGTCACTATTTAGCCCTTACATTTTGCATCAACTTCTCTTTCTCTCTCCCCTGATTTGAAATGGCTTCCAACAATTTCTTGCATTAGATCAATGAGCATTTGATCAACCTTTATGAAGCCTTTTGGTCTTCACTGTAACCAAGGCTTGATAGAAGACAAATGGTTTATATTACAGTTTTGTCTAAAGATTCCAAACCTGCAGTTCTTCTTGCAAGGTGACCAACCTCATCCCTTCATTCGAATGTCAATAGAACTATTCAAGTTACTGTAGTTTCTGCCACGAGGAAAACCGACTCAAAATTTGCATAATTTTTATTAAATGCCACAAAAAAAATTTCGGAACTCAAGTCTTGGATTGTAAGATGTTTGAAACTGTGCCCAAATGCCTAGGAGTCTTTTTTTGAAAACCAAAACTATGAGAACACTAACACGAATTCTGTTGTTGCCAACTTTGATTTCTCTATAAGGAATGTTAGGTAATAAGAGTTTCTCTTCAAATGTAAATTAGTCATTAAGTCATTTTCCCTGCGCATACCATCACCATTGACTTTTGCGGCACCTACAGAGGTTACAAGGTGAAAGGAAAGCTCAGAAGAACTGCAGTCATTCAGTTATAGAGATAACTGTGTCTACAACAGGAATAAACCGATGCAGATATCATGATCCCTTACTTGGATTAAACTATTTTGTTGGGCGCCAACATTCGTCCAAGGATGGGGACTAGATAAACCAGATCTTTATAATCATCTTCCCCAGAAATGAAGGGGTGTAGTCTTCTCTCGGCCGAGGATCGTTAACCCGAAAATTGAAAGAACTTCATCACATTCTTGTAAGTACAGTTACGGGCAAATATATTTCGAGAGAGAGAGGAACTTTAGTTAAATCTATCACAATATAAAGGCATAGTTCTCTCGCCTAGGCTCGTGCTTTTGTACGAAGGTGGTGATTCCAGAGTTTATCTAGATCTTGGTAGTATCTGTCACACACTCATGATTCGATAAACATTTTGAAATAAATTTTAAGTGTACCTCTTAAAATCCTAGTTTTAAAATTAATTTCAATTGTGTAAGCAATTCCTTGCAATCGTGCAATATGACGCCTCAAAATAATTGGCCCTTTTATCAGAATATGCTGGAACAGGTACAAGAAAATGGAAGCCACTATCTTGCACACAACTTACCATGCTGGAATAAAACCTCTTCTCCAAAGCTTATTTCTACCTCCTTCACGCCATTCTAGGGTTCCTGTCTGTGGCCAAAGGCACTTTGCTATGACAACGTTAACTTTCGTGTCATCACCAAATCCCAGGTTATCAGGAAGGCCATAACTGGAAGAGAAAGGCAATATCATACACTTGCTTGCAACTGTATCCATGGAAAGACCAGTGTTCTACAATTTTTTTGTTTCTAAAGGACACTTTATTCTAATATGTGACGTCATGCTATTTACTTGAGCATCAAATACTCATTGAATTAACAGGGACCTTTGTCCTAAATCCTGTCAATAGTAATAATCAACACCACAGGACCCGTTCCATTCAAACTGAGCTGTCAGGTGTCTAAATGAGTGCTTTAGCATGAGCAATATATCAGCAGATACCAATTTTACCACTAATGACCCGGTGAAGGAAGATCTACTCATTTCATGGGTTTTTGACAAATAAAATATAACTGCATAGACAGATCTCCCAGTTGAATATATAATTATGGATTTCCTCTATCTAAAAGAAGCAGGATTCTATGACAGCCCTTCTCATCTTGAAAAAAAATTACCACTGACCCAAATGAGTTTTTCTGAAAGAATATTCAAGATATCTTTACGTGTTTCAAGTATGAAGACTGCGTGACGAGCCCGGAGTGTCCTATCATGATAAGGTGGCCTTTACTGTACCTCTGTGAGAAAACATTGGATATAATTAAATTCTTTCTCAGCCAAAAAAAAAAAAAAATCATCTGCATTCTTGAAAAAAAACCGAAATATAACCGTCAGGTTAAGCCCCTTAACTGTTAACTTCTTCAAAGGAGGTCACCGAAGGAACCTTTATAGAACATCTTCCATAACGTTTCCCCATTTGGCTTCAAAATCTTAACTTGTTCCACATCACCCTGTAGTAAGTACCCTCACATCATCACCAAAGAGTTCTGCTTCCAACCCCTGTCGCAGGAGGGCGGCTCCTCTCTGGTCGCCCCCCCCCCCCCCCCGCCCCCCGCCTCCACATTTTCAGTGTTTCACTTTGTTTGGGTTTATGTAGAACCCTGTGGCCACAGGGATAATTCCCCCTCTGGCGGGCCCTTGTACGTTTTCAAAATAAGGTGCTTCTTCTTATATATTTTATAATTGTCTTTCAGTGTTTTCTCGCCAGTATCGTAGCTCTTGCAGATTAGGAGAGTCTTTCGTTCCGATGCCTCGTCTGGTAAATTACATTCACAGCAGAAATTTCTAATCCTCTTTTCTTTTTTTCTAAACAATAAGGGAACCAGATAGGCATTCTGTTCGCAAGCCCTGGCATGCATGAGATCAGACATTGCACCGCAAGTGGAAGAAGAAGAAGAAGAAGAAGAGCACCTCGCTCAACCTTAGCCTTCATTCAAGTCCCTGGTTTTCGAGGAGTTCTCCTCTACACACAATCTCCTGTTTAACAAACAAATAGTAAAGGATAGTTGACTGACCCGAAATCCCTCCCTCCCCCCGCCCCTCCCACCCCCACCCACCCCGCCCCCATTGCCGAATCAAAAGGAACACGGACCCATGACTGACAGGTACATTGCTAACTCCTGTAATCAACCGTAGAGGTGAAAAAAGTGAGGTTCATCTCAGTGAGATATAGGATATAAATATGGCATCGACAGTCTTTTGTCTGCAGGAAGTCATTGACTTCCACACATACACAACAGAAGCCTCTATTTCTCTTTCTAATATTTCAATATTTTTTCATATTTTTGAAATAAATTGCCTGTTGGATTTCGGCAATATTTACCTCATCATATGCATAATACAAAATTTTTCACAGAATGAAGAATAACTTTGAGACCAAATGAGAGAGAGAGAGAGAGAGAGAGAGAGAGAGAGAGAGAGAGAGAGAGAGAGAGAGAGGTAGCTAAGAAGAAATGTAGGATTAACCAGGATGGCTAATTATGTGTACCACCTAAACTGACCCTGCTATGCTTCCCAGAGATGTGACACCGTTTGTGTCAAGCCTCTAAGTCAAATTTGTGTCAAGTCTCTAAACCAAATTCTATTTCATTTTTTACAGGTGATGCTAAATAATATAAATGACTTAATTCCATTATTGTAAACTGTCTTATGACCAATTTTCGGATTTCATAATTGAATCCATTTGAAATGACCCATCCACCCAATTGCTTTGAGCACGTGGCCTCGACTTTTCACCCCTCACCCTGCTTGCGCCGCCACGAGGGATTGGTGCGACGGTAATATATTCCCCATTCATGCTGGAGCAGTGATACTGTCCTTGATGATGACATCAGTGATTTATAAGCATCTGAAGCCCCGAGAGAAAAACACACTCAAAGGAGGAGCTGGTCTGAGATCACAGTCTCCTAACCGGCTGGCTTAACCCAGGAAGGAAGAAAGAAAGGACATCATTTGCTAGAAGACCCCAGAACCTAATACCGGCAACTACAAAGGCGCTAACAATTCAATATGAAATGCAGAAATGCAACACAATCGTACAATTAAAAAGCTGAGCAGACGCCTTAAAATAGCAACGACCCTAATACCCTTCAAACCCTGAAAAACCCCAGCACCTTCGCTGACACAGACCCTGCCCCTTGGCAATGGGTCATCAGACTGTTCACCACGATTCTGAAGCACTGAGAAACTCTGGCAATGGCAGCTTGAATAAAATTAAAGGTAGAACTATACAGTAGCTCCGCGGCGGCGACTAACTTTCTTCTAACTTAACTTTTTCTACAGTTTTTGGTTGCTAATTATGAATTTACCTTTAATTTTTGGCGCTCGAGTGTAATTAACCCCTGAAGTCCATCCAAACTAGGGGTTTCCATAAGCGATCTTCACAAGACAGAGCACGGATACGTATGTTTCGAACGGTTCATATCCCGTCCGGCAAAATGCTATAACTTGTTAACGTATTGGTACCGCGGCCCCCCCCCCCCCCGGGGCCAGCACTAAACACGGCGAAGCTAGACATTCCATTTGGCCGACAACAAACAGATGCACCGCCAGTATCAGAACCTCTAAAAGTGTAGAAAAAGCAGTTGAAAAGGTAAAACAGGCGCGGAGCTAATATATGGAATTACCATATATAAACAATGCTATTCATGCCTCACTCTCTCAAGAGAGTGGCAATTCAAAACTGCCGCAGTAATAAAGCACGACGATCCAAGATCATTATTGGAACAGGAGTTATTAATATTGTTATTCAGAATATTAGTAATGGTTATTACAGACGATGAACCCTATTCACACGGAACAAGCCCACATAGGGGCCATTGATCTGAAATTCAAGAAGCTTCCAAAGAATATGGTGTTCATCTGAAAGAAGTAACAGAAGGTCCTGGGAAATACAGAAAGGGGAGGTCGGTACACTGAAAAGGCAAAAATAGAATATCTATGAAAAAGACGGTTCCTGAAAATAATGCAAACTGTATCTTACGATTCTTGCCTTCCTTGAAGACCAGCCGAGACTTCCCTTAAGGCAAGAAGGTCCCAGGGGAAAGTTGCACAGGAACACCTACCCTTTCACACTCAGTGATTACTATTTCCTCTTTTTTTTGGTGTGAGAGAGAGAGAGAGAGAGAGAGAGAGAGAGAGATGAGAGAGAGAGTGTGAAGAGAGAGTGGGGTGGGGGGGGAGAATGTGCTTTTGCTTTTACATACAATTTTACTGTTATAACTGAATTTAAAAAGATTAAAAAGGCCAGTCTTAACCTTTCATTATTGAATTTCTCATATTTATCTCTCTCATGGCAGAATACAACCTGGTTTTCCCCGGGGAATAAAGTGCAGTTTGAAGTTGAAACCTGAAAATCTCTCTCTCTCTCTCCTCTCACTCTCTCTCTCTCTCTCTCCTCTCTCAATCTCTCTCATACTAGCTCTCTCTCTCTCTCTCATGGTAGAATACAACCTGATTTTGCCCAGGGGAATAAAGTGCAGTTGAAATAGAAAACCTGACAACGAAGAGAGAGGATTGCAGTATGAACTTCACGTCGGACTGAAACTGAAATTCAAATTTATTGCTGGGAAAATGAACAGTCAAAGTTTCGCGTATTTCATGTTCACTTCAGAATTTAATGTGTTTTGATAGATGATTGTTGTTATAAACCGGCTCACGAACATTTCACATTCAAAATCTCCATGATTCATAAAGGCTATCAATATGCTTCATAAGCATTATCACGCGTTGTATTGAACAATGTTATGCCATTTTCAGACTTGTTGTTACATTAGAAGTAAGTTATGTAGTTCGAGGAAACCGTTCAAATGAATGAAAGTGATTCCTTATGATTGTGTCCAGAATTAAAACTGCCCCCCCCCCCAACACTTTGTTTTCAAAATGTGTTTCTATCACTGCTACGAATGGACGTTGATAACCCGCAATAATCTGAATCACTTTTAAGACGCCAGCAGCATTCAACTTCCACAGATTGTTTGGCCAATACAAAAAAAAAAAAAAAAAAAAATCTATATTCTTCGCTAAAGTAGCCATAGGAACTTGTGATACCATCTTGACTATGAATTATTATCTTCATTACTGTCGCATCCACTTTATCAAAAAAAGCTAGCTCTTGTGCCTTGCGTCACTCCCACCTAACTCGTCTCGCTGTACTGTCATCATGACCTTTTCTACTGATTGGAAATCCGGACTTTCTTATCATATCCCTTAAATAATCACAGATCATTTTACAACTCAGAAGCTAGTCTTCCTGTTTTTTCACTGAATAGTAACAAAGATGGAGTAGCCCCTTTATGAAGGAACCTACCTACTCTACGACTGACGTTTCCTGAAACAGGACAAGGAACCTTGCGTTGAAATCATCCTCCTCCTCCTCCTCCTCCTCAAACTGGGGGCTACGGTTGGTAATGATGGCAATGACTGATTACTAACTCCGTTTGAATAAAATGGTGCTTTCTCTGCACAGCTGGTCGTCGTCTTTCTGTCAAAAAACGCAAAGCTGGGTATGGCCACAGTTTTCCGAATTGAATCCCAGACTCTCTTGGCACAAAGGACAATCTAGATGGGCAACGAGGATGATTAGCCTTTTCAAATCCTAAATACTTAATAAATGATCTTGCCGTTCTCATCCCCGCCCCCCTCCCCCACACACAAGAAAATATTACAAGACATTGCGAGGATAGCTTTGTGCACTAGGTTACAGTGAGGTACCACAAACCCATAGTCTATGTCTATGTGGAAAATTCGTCATTGCATAGGAATTTTCGGCTTTATTGCATTGTACTTAAAATCAAAATACTTTTCATTGAGTCCATCTTCATTCACAGTATATTGGTTCCATGATACACTGCGACAAAGCATCGTTCGTCAAGTTAAGAAGTGAACATAACCGTAGATACAACAATACAACTGAACGCCTAACCTGACTCACGCTACCTCTGGCAATCTCCTTCAGGCCTCGTCTTGGGATCTGATGCTCTAGCTTTTATCTATTGCAAACGCAACTAGTTTAACAGTTCAATGGTACTATAGCCTACTACCAGGTCCTCTCATATATGGATAACGCGCCTCGGCAGAACCCTTTGGAAAGCAACGTTTACAAGTCTTCCACGGCCTGACACACCTCTGACCAGGCCTGTGACGAATCACAAATTTCTAGGCGACCATGAAACTCTGATTCAGAGATGTCCATCTTCACGGAGTAATTATTCTTAGCCTCAGTAAATTAACGCACCCTAATAAAACGGCACTGGAGTGTTGACTGAGGACAAACAAACATGGCTGAACGGAGTTCAAGCTACGATCTGACTGAAAACCTACCAGATTGCTTTAGGCCAATCACAAGGGTCCATGAAACTCTCTTGGAGGTGAAAACGACTCCTGATAGGCTGAGAGAGAGAGAGAGAGAGAGAGAGAGAGAGAGAGAGAGAGAGAGAGAGAGAGAGAGAGAGAGAGAGAGAGAGAGACTCATTTACTGTGAGTTATGCCTCCGATATCCTTTTACAAATAAGGACCGGGTAAAAGAGACAACAGTCAATTCCTGGAAGTCCCACTTTGCCTTGATTTGATGTCTCCTCCTTTTCATCTTCCAGACCCTCGGGGCAGTTCCAGAAACCACTGGACGCCACGAACATGAAGAGGCAATGTCAGGAGAAACAGATGCCAAAGATCTCCCCTTCCCTCTGGTCTGGCAGCTGCAGCTTCAGTGTTTTCCACTTTTTTCACCAAACATCTCACGACTCTGCTGCCTCTTGACGGGATTTACAAGTAAGGGAATAGTCGATAATAATACAATTTTAGGTCCAAAGAGAGAGAGAGAGAGAGAGAGAGAGAGCGAGAGAGAAGAGACGAGAGAGAGAGAGAGAGAGAGAGAGAGAGAGAATTATTTTATGATAACCTCGGAGACACACTCTCCGTTTTGATGACATATTTTGACGAGAACGAACAACGCTTATGTCAGCTGTTCAGTGCATCCGCCACTATATAACAATGAACTAGACTAAGCTGGCCATATGCCAGCATGGGCTCTTTCACCTGTGCATCCCGTAACAAACACAAACATGCTGAGGAGTAAGAGAATTTAAAACAGAAAATAAAGAGGATATCAGCACAGACTACGAGAGAAGGACAGTAAAAGAAAGTGTTGTAGAGAGTTTCAGTAAGTCCGAGGGTCTGGGAAGGAAACGATGCTTTTGGCCAGAGAAGGAGAGTTAGTTTCAGTCTTGAGAAAATGGATACTGAAAAGAAAAAGGGAATGATCTGAGAGCAAGAACAAAGCAAAAAAGTGGTAGCAAAACTTGTATTTAAAATGATGAACAAATATCTTAAGAGGTGAGGGCGAGAAAACATTGAGAGGAAACTGGAGGTTTAAAAGCTGGCGAGAACCTTTATCACTGGGTACAGTTCACGAATGCCCGGCTCGAATCATAGTTGTGTACAACCTACAGTATTCACTGCACACCAACTGCAGGCGCTGTCAAACGTCTTCTAGGAGGGAAAACAAATACAAAGGGAATCTTTTAGAAAACACACGTCCACAAACATCAAAATTCTTTATCGCCCACGTCTAAATGAAACCTCAGATGTTTTGAAGGTTCTATATCGGGGATTTGAATGAGTAAATTTGACAATAAAATGGACTTGTCATTTGTTTTACAGGAAACATAAGAGAGAGAGTAGAGAGAGAGAGAGAGAGAGAGAGAGAGAGAGAGAGAGAGAGAGAGAGAGAGAGAGAGAGAGAGAACTATGCCATCACCACATAACTATCGCCCAACCTTCAGTGTATTGCAGTGGCCCCAATCAAACATGATTTCTGGGTGAATGAAAAAGTGGAAGAATATGATTTGTTCTTTTCTAAGTTTTCAAGGCAACGGCCAGCATGATGACAAACCATGAATTATCAATGGTACAAAAAATTAATACAATTTGTAATGCCTCGTTGTTACAGGTAAAACTGAAAACAAACGTTGGTGCGTTCCACCTGGTTTTGTTTTCACTAACCCTACCTGTATCTATAGGTATTAGGGGAATATTTTTTACTTTTGAATGTTGGCTGTTTGCAACTGGACGGAGAACTAACCACTCGAAGAAGCCTACTAACAAAGATGATCCTAACTGCGTAAGCCCAGGCTTACCATAATCCTTGACATACATAAACAGAGCATGCTTAGCAATGAGGCTTTCGCACTGCACACTGATACAAACCGCATAAAAAGTATAATATACTTTTCTTTTCAGCATGAATGGGACAACAGGTTTAATATCACGGCTGACCGGACATGTCAAAAACAAACATTATTTACAACAGGACACGACTTGTGTGACATAATGGTTCAAGTTACCTCGATGTACAGTGACGTTAAACAACTGAGCCGGTGGTTAAAGTCACTGTTTATCGCTGTTTCTAAAACAGGCAGAGGTTCGAATCCCACTGGTGTCGAGGCACTTATCAAATATAATTCCCCTTTGGTTGTAAGGTATTCCCGAAATATGGAAAATTGGATTTGAGGGCATTAATATTCTCTCTCTTGCCGGATAGCAACTAGAAACAATGGTTAAAAGTTACTGTGCGGTCTACTTATACTTTCCCGTACCCGGAAATGTAACGTACAACAGTAGCTGAAAATGCAGTACCGTACTGTGCCGTACCTAAAAACATATCGTACCGTGCGTAAAAATATCGTTTCCCGTCCACTGTCAGAAATACCGGCACCGTATCTGAAAAATGTCGTACCGTACTAGAGCAGAAATTGCCGTACCGTATTTAAAAATTTCGTCCCTTACACTATTAGAAATACCGTACCGTACCATACCTCAGATTTCGTACCGTACACTAACCGAAATACCGTACTGTACCGTACCTAAACAATTTTTGTACCGTACACTAACAAATACCGTACCATACCTGCGTACCCCTACACTAAAATACCGTACCGTTCCTGAAAAATATCGTACAGTACACTACCAGAAATACCGTACCGTACTGAAAATTTCGTACCATACTTTAATAGAAATACCGTACCGTACTGTACCGTACTTTCCGGGCCAGCGCTCAGCAAAGAAGTAGTTGCCAGTTAATTAACGACTCAAACTGTCATTCAGCCTCTGAGTCTCTTCTCAGGGCTGTTAGACTACCAAATCTTTCTTCGCTCAGATTCGACACTTAGAACTAAACCACTTAAATATGAAAGTTTGTGTGTATGGCATGATAACCGAGTGGTCTCTGGGTTTACATTAATCACAATGTATAGTAAATTCAGTAAAATTTTCGTTTTAAATCATTACTTGATATCGGAGTTTTGATGCTGTGATCGAAAGTCTCCGTAATTAATTGACATGATCTCAAGTACGAGTATTGACCTGTAGGAAAACGGGGGCTCAAATCCGTCGCGAATTTACCGTTACCGGGATATTTACCCGTCTTTTGTTTATGTTTTGCTGAACGCAACGTGTTATGGTAGTGGTGCTGGTATTATTTTTTTTATATAATAAAACAATTACAAATAAATAAAAGGAACGTCAGAAACATTCAAAGCACATCAAAACAGAAAAATGATATTTTCAAGTCCAAAACGTGATGATGATTTAAAGTACAATTTTACCGTGAATTCATCATCCAACGTTATTTATTGTTTACTATTATCTGTGATGACTACATAAGTTAGCATACTATATTTACTTTAAAATTAGTCCGATACAAATCATTTCATTTAAACTTAATGGTGTAATGGTTTAAAGTTAAATTATTACCAAAGATTCATTACCACGGTATTTGTTTTGTATAATCTGTTATTTTAAGTAATAATAAGCGTCTATATTTATTTTAAACATTCCTATACGAACCATCTTATTTAAACCTTGACTTACTCCCTAGTCTCAATGAAATTCAGAATGGTGCAGAATTAGAATAAATGTATATAATTAGAAAACTTGAAATAACAAATCTGACCTTTCTGGGGCTATGTGATACCGTCCCGTCTTGCCTGACGCCGCGCCGCCGCCGGGATTCTGATTCGTAAACGAATAATTCCTGTTTTAAAAGCTTGCTCCGAAGTATACTTGAAACATCTATAATGTAACGCTAAAATAATCGTACATAAGCACCCACCAGAATACACACGAACCGAGGAATGAAATTTGAATAAACACCTTCAACGGATCTGTCGTTGTCTAGAAAACACTCGACAACGCCAAACGACTGACTTGGCTACCAGCCTCTCCTAACTATTGTATGGCTCGTGGAAAATTATTATCCTATTTACCATGATGTTTAGGAGAAACATTGGTTGTTCCACCCCATCCTCCCCTTCAGGTGGATGGCTCCGTAGGGGGGGTAGCGCCGTCAGTGCACCTCGTGCGGTGCATTGTATATAGGCATTACTGTAAAAGTTCTTTGCAGCGTGCCTCCGGCCCCTAGATACAACCCCTTTCGTTCCTTTTACTGTACCTCCATTCATATTCTCTTTCTTCCTTCTTACTTTCCTCCCACCCCTCTCCTAACAGTTGATTCATAGTGCAACTGCTCTGAGGTTTCCCTCCTATTACACCTTTGAAACCTTTTACTCTCAATTTCCGTTTCAGCGCTGAATGATCTCGTAGGTCCCAGTGCTTGGCCTTTGGCCTAAATTCTGTATTCGATTCAACTGAGGTGGATGGGACTTTGTTGAATGAGTCTGGAGCTTTAACTATCTGGGTGTAACAACTTTTGACTCGCATCTAATGAAAGTTTCAGCAAATGCCGCAAGAAAGTTAGGTACTGTTCGTCAGGCCTCATATATTTATAACAGTGATGAAATTAATGCAGCCTGTTTTAGGTTATTTGTAGTTCCTTTACTGGGATACTGTTCTCCGGTGTGGATGTCTGCTTCTGCCACAGATTTGTCTTTTTTCAGATAGTGGTTCGTGGTGGTAGTTTCTGATTCCTAATAGTAAGTTAAGTATATCTCAGTTTAACCAGACCACTGAGGAGCTGATTAACAGCTCTCCTAGAGAGGGCTGGCCCGAAGGATTAGATTTATTTTACGTGGTTAAGAACCAGTTGGTTACCTAGCAACGGGAACTACAGCTTATTGTGGAATCCGAACCACATAGCGAGAAATGAATTAGCAGTTATGACTTGGACCATCGACGGATGGTCTCTTGTTTGTCACGTTTCCATTAGTTGTATTTCAACAGGGTCTTTCACATTCACAATTGATCCCAGATCCCCTTTACCTGCCGAGAGAGAGAGCAACCAGATTCGCTGGACAGCAGAAGAACCAATGTGCAGTGAATGTGACTCGCTGTCGAACTTCTCCAGAGTTCCAGAGGTCCTTTATTCTTCGTACCGTTGGACTGTGGAACAGCTTCCCAGGAGGATGTCGTGTAATTGGAACTTAATTAAGGAAGCATATCCAATGTGTTAAAAAAAAAAAGTCCATAGAGAGAGAGAGAGAGAGGAGAGAGGAGAGAGAGAGAGAGAGAGAGAGAGAGAGAGAGAGAGAGATTCACACTCAAGTAATCACATAATACTGGCATATTTACAGCTGTCTTCCGCAGCAGAAGCTTCACAAAACTGAAGCATCGATCTAAAATCCGAGACGCTTCTTCGGAATCTTATTATTGAGGTCAATTAATTTAGACTTAAATTCTCTGAATAAATGAAGTCAATGATTTTGTCAATAAATTCTCGTCAGTTTATTATGTCAGTAAATTCTAGAAGGGAGCAATATATTCTGAATGTAAAATTTTGTTGTTGAAATAAAACTCGAGATGCCATCATTGATTGTGTGCTCTCATTGAGACCTGTCACCGTGACAACACTTCATTCACTGTGCGAGATTCATCTCCCCCGAATCTCTTCGAATTCGCCTGCATGTGCCTTGTGCGCATGCGCCCGAATACAGGAGTGAAATGATTGGTATTTCAGATGGAGAAAATTTGCAGATTTCTTGAATATTGATAACATTCGTTAATTATATTCAAATAGAGACTGATGATCATTAGGTACCAGCCCTGATGGTATATAGTCATTTGTGATGTTTTTTTTTTTGCTTTTTATTGATTAATTCTGATGTAATGTTTGGAAGCCATTAGTTTTTTGGCTCATTCATCAGATGAATTATCTGTTGGATTATATATACTCTGCCTCGTGGTTGTGATTTCGGGCCATAAATTTATTCCTTCCTCATAAACCAAACATCTTTTGTTTGCCGATCTTTTTCTTTTTGTATTGTTCATGAGAAAAGGAAAATTCAGAATGTGACAGACAGACAGACTACCTCATCGAGGCCCTCCCGACTAGTACTCATTTAGAAAGAGCAGTGAACCTCACGTCAAATTTTCTGTCTCCTCTCTTTCCAACCCAGCTGCGACCCACGACAGTCGTCTAACAGCTAGGTATATAATTCACATCTTTGGTCAAAAGAGGCCCACCGGATTTGTAGGGAACTCGTCTCTCTGTTCCCCCTCGCCCTGTTCAGGAATCGAACTCGGGCTTTCCAGTTGTGGAATAGATGATTCCACAGGTTAT
>JANJGK010002739.1:85000-113396 GCA_039081455.1 Macrobrachium rosenbergii | reverse complement strand
AGAGATTAATAAATGCAAAAGGGCTAAGTAATCGTGACTAGCAACTCGTTTTGGGTACATTACCACATTTGTAGGGGCGTAGGGCTGACGACGTCTTCTGCCGAGAAACACGTGTGGGAGCGTGGACGAATGGTAGCCTCCCTCTCCAAGGTATTTCTTCAAGTCGTAGATTGGGGCGGAAAAGGGCGCCCTTGGGATGATGAAAAGGCCGCCGTTTAATGTCAGCTCGCGTTTGGAAGACTTGCAATCCCCCTTGCAGTCTTCTAAGGCCACGTGGAATGGAACACGGGGCACACAGGGCAGCGATGGGATCCACGTGGCGGCGAGCGGAAGAGGAGGGCAGGGGCAACGGCCCGAGACTGGACTTGTTCTCGGCTTAAACTAGCGAGCGCGTGTGGGGGAGAGCTATCCTGGCCCTGACCTTTTATTGCTTCTGGACAGGGGTAGGGGGGGGGGGCGATGTCCTGACCCAGATCGCCGACCCGGATATCATAGAAAACGATTTTCTTTCCCTGTACCAAAGAAAACAGTGCAAAGCCAGTTTACTGTCCCCAAACTATTATATTTTCTCTGAGCCCCTATTTCCCCGACCTTCAAAGGTTCAAACCAACCCAAAGCAGGGAAGGAGAAGAGTTTCCTAGCGGATTTTGGCGCTACTCTTTACAATATATATATATATATATATATATATATATATATATATATATATATATATATATATATATATATATATATATATATATATATATATATATATATATATATATATATATATATATATATATATATATATATATATATATATATATATATCTTTGTGTGTGCTTATGTATGTATAAAGAGAGAGAGAGAGAGAGAGAGAGAGAGAGAGAGAGAGAGAGAGAGAGAGAGAGAGAGAGAGAGAGAGAGAGAGAGAGAGGGTTACTGTTACTTTATTTGCCTTGAGGGTCTCAGGTAAAGCACAAATGACTGCATGCACTCGGTACGTATAATAAAGATTACATATGATGAAAAGATATGCCCAGTAACTGGTAGGATAGTGAGGTGAGGTTTCAAGTAAAGGAAAAATTAAGGTTGTTCACAGCACAACTGCAGGACAACAGAGAGGATCGATTAGCTTGGTAGAAACAATTTTGGCCAAGTTGCAACCTTAGTTGGAAAAGTGGGAAGCTGCTCAGGAAAGAAAGAGAAGTAAAGAATTAACTGTATAAAATGAATTACAAAGAGAAACAAAGATAAAACAATTCAAATTATGGAAAGACACTTCTTTGAGCCTGCTCAATAAAAATACACTTGAACCTAGTTTGAATTTCTGAATCCCTAGAGAGTCACTTACATGACTAAGAAATCATGCCATGCTGGTCACAGCTGGAACCTCACTCAAGAAAAGGCCATACTTTTACCATTAACTGCATGCTTAGAACCAACTAGCCTCAACTTCACCCTGTCTTCTCTTTAATGAAGCCATCACTGTTCGGGATGCTTCTCCTGATCTATAAACTCTCACTACAGCCTTGACGTTTTTTAATTTTAAAAGTGTGGTATGTGGTTATTGTCATACAGCATGCTTATATCTAAGCTTCTAGATCTAGGGTATCATCCGTGATGCTAGTTGACTAAAAATTCTTCTGCTAGATGCCATTACAATGACATGGTTCTTGTTATGGTTCTTCTAATTTAATTTTTCAGTTGGGTTACTTCTTCCCATGAGCCTTTGCTCAAGGGAAGAACCTCACTTTTAAACAGATCGACATTATGGTACATGACTATGAAGAAATCGGCCCCTTTGCCATAACCCAAGAGAACAAATAAAATTATTAACGTTCATATTAAATTAATTGGTAACACATTAATTCAATACATTTACGATTAAAACTATTTCAGTACATACATTTTGAAATAGAAACCAAACAAATGCAGAGGATAGTCTACACAGTTGACAGACCTATCAAATTACACGTGCGAAAGGATATCATAGTTCTTGGAAAGCTTACTCGGCCAGTGTAAGTGGTCTCAATTTGCACCAAACATATTGTCTTAACGTTATGCCTTTAATCCGAGACCCTCTCTCTCTCTCTCTCTCTCTCTTTCTGAATGGGGAACCGTGCAAACACGATCCTTGTATAATCCAGTAACTTTGCATAAGGGTTTTTACTGCACTTTGTCCGTATGCACACAAATCCTGTTTAACCTGATAGCTCTCTCTCTCTCTCTCTCTCTCTCTCTCTCTCTCTCTCTCTCGGACTATCTGTATATTTCTCTGTTTCCGTGCCTACCAGCTAATCTTGAATTAGAGCAATTGTTACGCCATTTTAGGATAAATGCTTAATTACATATTTATATATTTATTTATTTCATGACGACGCAAATCGGGAAGAAAAATCTTCTAGTTTTGGCTTCAGTACGCGGACGCAATAAAATCAAGGTATTGCTGTAGGTACTCGCTTTCTGTCACTGATAGGGCCGGTTGCCGCAGGAGGAGGAAATGTAAGCCGACTCTTCCTAAACGTCCAGGAAAAGTTGGTCGTTATTTCTGTTTCGCAAAGCACAAAGGAAATTATGGTTAATTTTATAATTGTGACTTTGTTCTTGAGTTGCAGTCTTGAGATATTACAGGAAAAGTTTATAACTTCCTTGAAGATATTTTTAAGAATATTCCGCTAATTGATGTTATTTTTATCATTATAGCTTTCTTTAAGTTGCAATCTTGAGAAGTAACAGGAAGAGGTTATATAATTCCTGGAAGATATTTAAAGAGATATTGCAATTTAGCATTTCGACTATCTCATCATTGTTATCTAAATCGAAGGCACAAGTTCGAATCCTGGCCGCGGTAGATTTTCTTATAGCTTATAAATCCCCATGGATGTAAGTTTTCCAAAGGTAAAATGAAATCGGAGTGAAATAATATTTGTGAGAATCAAAATCCCTAGAGTATAAGTAGGAAAATTTATATATATATATATATATATATATATATATATATATATATATATATATATATATATATATATGTATATGTATGTATGTATGTATGTATATATATATGTATAGTTTAATATGATATTACACTATTGTGCAGCGACAGCATTAGCCCTGACTAAAGAAGAAAGCAAAGACTGGACTAAAGACGAGAGAACAAAAGTAGTGTAGAGGGCACTGAAAAGTAAAGAGAACAGAGGCCTGTTTTTTCATGTTTTCCTGATTGTGGAATCATTATTCAGAGATAGTTTAATTTATCGCCCTTTTTTCACGCAGGTGATTTATGCATTCACTTGCACTAATGAGCAGAATCCAAGAAGGTATTTCTTTTGCTTTCTACTTAACTTTTTTATCCTGTTTTTTATTCCCTTTTATATATAGTGGAGAGAAATGAAATACATTGCGACTTTGCGGAGACAACTTTTTGCCACTAAATGCTCCCGGAATCCCTGGGGCCGCTTATTTCGGAAAATGCGCGCCAACAAACTTTGCTGGAAATACAGAGGAGACGGAAAGGTTTGCTTTGTCGTTTTTCGTGGAAGAGATAAAGCGTTTAGTATGTCGCTTTTTGGTCGCATGAAAAGATAAGAGCGTCAAAATAAAAATAAAAAAAAAATATCAGCAGTAACCACGAATAATAAATGAAATAATAATTCATCTGGAAATAATACATCTTTTCTAAGCTACAAACATAACTGGAATGTCATTCAGCTAAAAATTCGTTCTCTTGATATTCAAACAGAAATATTTATGCATACAGATAGAAAAAAAAACTAATTATACAAAAGCATGTCTGAGATACACCACAATATCTGTAGCATTTCTCTTAATAGGAGAAAATATAGTATTTTCTGCTGCTTGATAAATAAATTCAACTTTAAAGAGGTTTACTGTGTAGATGAATTATCTCTCCCTTTATCTGTCCCTGTCTCTCTGTCTCTCTCACAACACACACAAACAAGAAGCTCAGAATTTCTTATCATAAATTTTTTTCTGTTAGTCAAAGCATATACAATATATATATATATATATATGCATGTATACATATATGTATATATATATATACATATATTTACATGTATAGTATATATTTATATATATACATATATTTACATGTATAATATATATTTATATATATATATATCTATATATATATATATATATATATGTATTTATTAATTGACTTATTTATTTATTGCTATGTAAAACAGTATGTAAAAAAATTTGGTTTCCCTCCTCTAGGAAGAACTCCAACTAAATTTAACCTTGAGAATCAAATCCCGAGGTTTAGTCTGCTGAGTGGAATGTAGATCTCGCAGAGTGAGGGAGGGAGTAAATCGTCCATCTGTCACCCCTACTGACACAACGGTCACCTTCCAGTTGGTGTAGCGATTGACTTACATCCCAGATATCGGTCCACTCGGAAACTAAGGGAGAATAGACCTTTAAGAGATGGGAATGTTACTTGAGGGATGATACTGTTGGGGTTTGTTGTTTTATTTGTTTCTAGCCATTAACAGTCAGACTTTTCATTCTTACGTGTTAGAAATATTTGTGCTTTGTAAGAACTGCGTTATCTCTTAAATAAGGGCTTTTTTGCCGGGGGCGAGGGGGCCTGGACTCCCAAGTTCACAGAACGTATTAAAACTTGAGCTAAGTTCTATGAACTGTGTTTTGGGAAAAAGGCGTATGCACAAATATATATGGCATAGAAATAGCTTAACAAGTGTTTTATGTAGAGCAAAACAGTTGTATTATATATAAAAAAATATTTCTAGTAAAAATGTGATTATGGTATGGTCTTGTTTAAATTCTATTGTGGATAAAAAGGAACATTTTTTTATGGAGAGCATTTAGGTACCTGTTACGATAGTATCTGGGCCTATCTTGGCCAAACACACTGAGTATCGTCATTACTACTGTACCTCTATTTTTGATATGAGAATAATACTCAGTGGCTTGCCAAAAAGTAACAATGTCGTAGGAATTTTACATTGCAACATTAAGAAGACTGAGAATCATCAAAGTTTGTTATGAAAGTACGTACCAAGAACCTTTATCAAATACAAGGGAAAAGGGCTGCTGTCTCGTTTCTCAAGCCAATTAAGCAATGCGAACTGTAGTTTTCAGCAAGTATGAAATAAAAGGTTCTAGCTAACAGATGGAACCACAGGAAAATAAAAACTTAGCAAAACAAAAACAAGTTCTTCAAGCTTTCTATAAAAAAGGACTTTCCGCATACAAGCGGAAGTGTGTAAATAAATTTATTCATTTTTGGCAGCCAACAGAAGACCCCATCAATCCCAGCTACGTGATTTTCAGTAAATCAGTTTCTTGAAAACCTCCACCATGAAAGTTATTCCCTCTGTCTACTGGCTCCCACGCCGTCCTTTCTTCCCCACGGGAGACTGTGCTGGCATAAGGCTATGGTCATCTGGTAACATTCTCCCACCTCTCTCCCCTTTTCTATCTCTTTCACCTTACCTTTCATCTCTCTCTCTCTCTCTCTCTCTCTCTCTCTCTCTCTCTCTCTTACCTTTCATCTCTCTCTCTCTCTCTCTTACAGCTACCTTTCCTCTCTCTCTCTCTCTCTCTCTCTCTCTCTCTCTCTCTCTCTCTTTCACAGCTTACCTTTCCTCTCTCTCTCTCTTTCTTCATCTCGGACTGTCTGTATATTTGTCAGCTTAAACGCCTGGCAATTTAATTCTTGAATTGAATTAGAATATTTAGTATTAATGGTTTATCCAGATTATATATTTATTTCCGTTCTGACAATTTTAAATGAATTAATCTTTCCATGAATGAATCCCAAGCCTTTCTTTCGAAAATGGATAATCTGTTCTTCAGAATCATTTACACATATATCTTGTTTACTGCAACGGCTCACTTGATGTCAGTCCGACTGGTGGCTATTTTAAAAAGCTAAAACTTATCCTTATATACTGTCTATCCGCATCCACAGAAAAATAGTATCGGGAACATGTAACACTAATTCCGAACACGCGTACGAGGGAATAAAACTTTTGCTAAATATACCTTACTTTTCCATTTCACTATCGGAGAAAATTACTGAAGTAAAAAAAAAAACTATTGGAACCCAAAAACTTTGCCTTTGTATATCATAGACACGAATTTACGCTATAAAATCTCCTGGATGATGGTTTCCAGATTCTTTTTCAATTAAGATTGGTGTTGAGTGTTGCCGTGTGCAGACGTACAGGAAACAAGATCTGGCAACAGAGGATAATAGAGAAAGATGGCTGACATTATGGTCGGTTACTAAAAATCCAAAGGCGAAAGCGATTAAATCCAGAGCAAAAGCAAACAAAAAACATCGTGAAAATAAAGGGAAAACGTCAGCATTAAAAGAGAAGAGGATATCATGAAGATGGTAAATCCAACGAAGTGCTTATTTTAGAACTTTCACTTTACCATCGTGTTTTCATTGTGTTACATATTATAAAGCTCTCTTGGCCACTATCATAGTTTCTCAAGATGGCTGTCAAAAGAAAAACCAGATTTAATATAAGCCATTCTTAAAATATAATAATATAGGTATTAGGCAGATGGAAATCACCAAACTAAGTTGTACTCAACTCAGCTTAAAGTGTTATTAATTAGAAATCAGAAAGCAGTCAACTGACTGCAAGAATTAAATAATAAAAGTGATTTCTCCGAAGAGGAGAAATAACCTTTATTATTTAATTCTTGCTCTTGTGTGGGCTCAGTGAATCTTGGGTAGCTTTGAAATTTTCTTTCCCATACCATATTCATACTGCTTTGGCAATTTCTACAAGCTGCCATTTCAGGTCGAAGTGCTGGGATTAATGTTGGTAATAAAAATTAAAGAAAATTTTAGAATAAGTATGGCTTCTCCTATAACAATGTTTCATGAAAAATCCAGCCGTAATACCGAATATTCATAATAATCAAGCTATTTGACAGATCAATATCTTTCGAAGTTTCATTGGAAGTTAACCTGAGGAGCAATAGAAATTGTGTGAAAATGATGCATCACATAGATTTTGTTAGAATGGGATGGAAAGGAATATGAAATTTAGTCCAGAGGCCAACGCTGGGGCATGTGAGATCATCAAGGGAAATTGACAGTAAAAAGGTTTGAAAGGTGTAACAGGAGGAACATACAGTTGGACTATGAAACAATTGTTGGGGGAGGGTGGAAAGTAAGATGGAAGAGAGAACATCAACGAAAATATAGCAAAAGGAATGAAAGGGGTTGCAGCTAGGAACCGAAGAGACGCTGCAAAGAACCTTAAGTAATGCCTGCAGTGCACCGTGTGCGGTGCACTGAGGGCACTAGCCCCCTGCCGGGGATTTTGTTAGACAAAACTGTAAACTTTGTAGGGCGCTTTTAACTTAGTAAAAAGTCCCAGTAAACAAAATGAATACATATCCAACAAATTCGATAATTAATTTGATGCATAGGGAACTGAGCAAAAAAGAGATAAAATCGTTTCTGGCAGCACAGGACGATATCTAGCATATAGTTCATGGACGAAACCCGACAGAGCAAAACATTTACCGAGCGTTCGAAGGTGCAAAGGTTTCTCTCGACAGAGGGTCCAATTGCATCAAGAATTCAAGTGATGTGTATTTCAACAGCATGTACACAGAGAAGCTGGGACGTAACGCATTCACATTGTATAAGAGAGATCTGGCGTCGCACACATGTCAAAAGTCCCTTTTATGAAATATTTTATCAGTTTTTAGTCGCATCTTAGATTCGAGGGATTCTGTGCCCACGTCCACACGTAGGTGTTCAATATGCACAAAAGGAAAGTAACATTTACTTAATCTTAGGACCTTCACTTTTTCCTTTCTTTCTATTGTATCATTTGGGGTTGAGGTGTATCGGGTCTTTAATATCATGTTCTACATTAAATATTTTTTCTCAGATCGAATTCCCTTTTACTTCTTATCTATTACATACAGGATACAAAACAATAAAAAACTTATGCTCTAAAGTCCACGAGCAATTACAAAAACTGTACCTTCATTTACAAGAGCAGATTTCTAGTATAGTACTATACTAAGCAATACTTTTAGATAAGTGCCTCTAAGTAGAGGCTAGACCCACGATCATAAAATATGGTCTTGCTCATGATGAGCACCAGAGAACACTGGGAGCGGGATGAAGGAGAGGGTTAGGCCTAGAGTTCTTTATCTCTTCGGCTTCAACTCAGGACACCTGGCGGGTGACCTCGGTTAATTCAAAAACCAGTGGGCAACGACGAGGACCATTAGCCTTATAGTCAGCTGGGGAACTATATGCTAAAAGGAACGCTCTAACCATAGGCGTATTCACTCAGTGAATCCTGCACGGATTCTGCTACACAGATGGATAGATAAATCATAAAAATTGTCCCTATTTTCGGGCATATAGGCGTGCAATAAATCTTCCGGTGTGAATACTGAGGACTTCAATGTAAGATCCATCAATCAACTTGGGAAGAGGATAAATGGAACCAGGAAGATGGAGGAGTGAATGTTAGTACAGAAGGCAAGAGCTGGAAGCAGCAGATTCTTATAAATATTTGGGAGCAATGCTGATACGAAGAGAGAATTGGGTCAAGAAACTATTAGGATGTGTTCAAAAGACTAGGAGAAAGCTTGAAGTGGTACTTTTCTGCACTGGAAGTTCATCTTCGATTCAGAAAGTTCAAAATTCCTCATACACACCATTGGTGATATGTATTATGTTTGTGCGTGAAATCAAAAATAGATAGGGTACCACAGCCGATATTTCACCTTTATGAAATACACTTGGATTAATTTCAGATTAATGTTACTGATGATGCCAAATTTATCCTTCTATTATGGAATGGAATGTAACATAAAATTTAGTCCAAAGGCCAAGGTCTGGGACTCATAAGGTCATTCATCGGTGAAAAGGAAACAGAGAAATAAAAAGGTTTTAAAAGTATAACGGGAAGAAAACCTCGCATTAGCACCATGAAACAACTGTTAGGAGAGGGTGGAAAGTAAAATGGAAGAAAGAGAATTTGAACAGAGGTGCAGTAAAAGGAATAATAGGGGTTGCAGCTAGGGGCCGGAAGGACGTTGCAAAGAACCTTAGGTTATACCTGCAGTGCATCGCGTGAGGTGCACTGACGACATGACCCCTCCTACGAGGATCGTTCTAATATAGAGCATAAGAATAATTGGAAATGTAAGCTGTGGGCTTTCCTAATATATATCGTTATCCATCACTGAATTTTTTGTTAGTGGTAAAAGCATTCTACTTGTATACTGCCAAGAAAAGTTTTCGACCTACAACATGAAATTAGTTTCGAGGTAAATAAAAGATCCAAAACATATAGCAACGAAGAGCGAACCAAGAGAGTCAGAATCGTTAATACCTTCAAACTATTTGTCTGAATTCCGTGTTGGATAGGACACACAACAGATATTACACCCTCTGGGATTAATTAATTTATTCGGAATGGCGAAATGTATAATAACAAGCCGCACATTATTGTCTTAGCATTTTTTACGGAGTGCAATAAACAGCCATCTGTAATTTCTGCAACGTATACGAACAGAGAATTTGTGCAGATTTTCCAACAAGGAAGAAGGCATATCCATTTTTCTCAACGATATTTTTCATTTCTTTGTTGACTTTCAAAGCGCTACTTCTTTCACGTTGAAATGGCAAGAAAAACAACATGAAATCATTCTTTTTCCAATGCTGGATGGTAGCAATTTGCTCTTTGCCATCTCCATGGAATATTTAACTTTTATTAGCCTCATTTTCAAATAGACCTTTAATATCGTGTGTGTGATAAAAGCTTGGACGCTGAACACACACACACATACATACATACATACATACATACATATATATATATATATATATATATATATATATATATATATATATATATATATATATATATATATATATATATATATATATATATCTGTGTGTGTGTGTGTGTGTGTGTGAGAGAGAGAGAGAGAGAGAGAGAGAGAGAGAGAGAGAGAGAGAGAGAGAGAGAGAGAGAGAGAGAGAGAGAGAGAGCATTCCTTGAATAACGTTTGCGATAAAGGAAGCAGTATTTTCCCACCAACATCAAGAGATAAGACAGTTTTGAAAATAGTACCAATTTTCTCTTCCTCGTCTGAACTCTAAGGTCAGTGCCACCCGTTTAAGAGGAAGGGGGAAAGGCACTGGCATTCTATTTAGCCAACGAAGAGAAAAGAAAAAAGAGGATTCAGGTTCAAAATGAACTGAATCATAAAAAAAGATTTCCAGATTTTTCACTTATAAAATATTCAGTAAAAATGAACTTTTTTGGAATGAGGAGGCATTAAATGAACTCTTGCGATTTATAAAATACAAAATGAATTGCCCTCCCTGCCTCTTAAAAGACTCGAGATATTATGGAAACGACCCCTACCAAAAAAATAAGGAAATATAAATATGAGATTAGAAAACTTAGGAACTGTGCCCAAGTCAATACTTATCTTTCCGCCCTATTCCGGAAGGAAATGTGGGATTATTTACAGTCTTGCCGATATCTGGGTTCCTGTGGATTACTTTTCTGATGAAGAATTTTGGCTGAAAGACATAAACGAAATAGACCGTTTTCAGTTTTTCGGAAATGAGTATGTCGTTTATGGTCATAAGAAATATGGCTGCCAATAGATAGGTATTGTGCTCCTGAGGTCACCTGATGATTCACCTCTTTTTGATATCTAAGCTTAGACTTTGTGAACGTTTGCATACAAACATAACGTCCACAATGAACTAAATTCAATTAGGGAACGACTACGTCGTAAAAGAAGATTAATAATAATGATTCATCTCGCCTCTACATCAGGGGAGAACCCTTCAGTAAGCTTCGTCGCATCTCGTCATTCTCTCCACAAAACTCATCAACAGCCATTCAAACCCCTTTCATACTAATCTCTAACTGGTACTTGCGGTGACACTTCCTAGATTTCTGTGCCCTTGGGCTAAAATCTTCTCATCAATCCATCACTTTTCATTTCCTCTCACCGTTCATCCAAAGGCTTTTGAATTATACGTCCTTTGGATATAAGACATGTCAGTTGTTACATGAGGAGAGAAGAGAAGCATAAATCTTATTGAAATGCACTACCATTATCACTGGAGAAGGTCCCATCAGAATCTATGAGCAAAAACGTGCACAGGTAAACAAATACACAAGAGATTAAATGTAATTGAATTATGAGTTCAATTAGGCCTACTATTCAATGAGGCTCGCTTTTTATTGTTGAAGTCCCATTAATTGAAGAAATAACAGATACAGAAACCATTAATTTTGTTTCTACTAAATACGCAGGAGATTAAGTCCTTCCCCGCTTACTGTTCTGGGAAAAGCTGATTCCCCTGCCCTATACTTTTCAGTTCCGTATTCTTGACGTTCTCTTTCTTTTCTTGCTTAGATAGAATATGCTACCATTTTTAGAATTTATTGTTTTCGTATCTACAGCAGAGACCTCGAGGACTTATTTTTTTGCTAGATAAACACTGAAGTATAAATTGTTCTGTCTGCAGTGTTTTAATTAAATAAATGGCTGTAATTCTGTAAGCTAAGGGACAGAAATGTTTATTAGACGTTCATATACAAATAAAAATTCCATGAATGTAAGAGCTTTTTTATATAGTTCAGCCATATTCTTTCATTTCCTGCCCTGTTGCATGAGTTGTCCATAGTCTATCTTTTATGAATAAAAACGCCAAAACAATTGCAGTGGAATTACATCCTCTGTTTCTGTCGCTTTGTCATTGAGTTTCTTTGAACATTTTTGAGTGGTCTTCTCAACTTCCCTGGGAGATGCTTTCGCTTTCAGTAAGTTTTGTTGTGGAAAGAGTGAGGAATCATTTCCGCGCTCTTCTCTTTTACAAACTCCTTCACTTCCCTCGCTGTCAAAATGTGTGGCTGGATTCTGTGCCTTCCTGTGATTTTCTCTTCCAGTCTCCCCCCTGGAGATTTCCACGTTCCAGGTCCCTCTTGTCATTCCAACCTTCGACTCTCTATCAAATGTTTCCCCCTCTCTCATTCCGGTTTTCTTCACTCTTACTTTCCATAAACACTGTTCGATTTCCTCTTGTCTTCCTCTTATTGTTATTCTTGATACATGCCAAGGCATTCTGTTTCTGTTTTGTTCTTTAGCCTTATGTAACATAACTTTAAATTTCTGGTGGAGGTGTTTCACTTTACATTCTTTATTTATCATACTCATCTACTTATTCAATGTACATTACGTAAATTTATCACGTTTCTTATTTATTTTTAAGCTATTATTGTCTGCATTTTATTTTATCAATCGTTAAGTGTCAATGTTATCATCGGTTTTTAAAGAATTGTAGACATCCTTGTGTTCATTTCAAGTACTCATATATTAACTAATTTGTAAGGAATATTTAAAAATCTAAAACAATGTAAAACTTCATCTGTTCTTCATAGCCCTCCCATCAATAAGGTCTATATAACTAGCGGGAACAACGTTGGGAACAAATTAAGGTTTTTTAGTTTTCTTTTCAGCTTTATCTCAAGCCTTATGTCTTCTTCAGCTTACTATGAATATATCAAATTTTACCACTGATAAAACAGTATGCTTCTTCTAATTCTTTTCGACGAGGATTATGGTATCCAAATCTCTCTCTATTCATTCTTTCTTTCTTTCTTTCTTGTATTGTGATTGCTGTATCACTTCAACATGAAAAAATGTTTTATGACTCTCATACACATGAGATTCCCTCTTAAGTTAAAAAAAAATTAGAATCAATGTGATGCCGGTATCAGTTTAGTGCTGGTTAAACTAATTACCTCGTATACAATAGGGAAATTGCTCCATCACATGATAAAAGTTCACCATAGAGTATTACAGGGGTTCATTTTTATGTCATTAATAATATATCGTTAAATTACATCAAATATACAAAAGCGTATAATCCGCTTTGTTGTCCAAAAACAAAGCGAGGATTATGGTATGCAAATCTCTCTTTATTCATTCTTTCTTTCTTTCTTTCTTGTATTGTGATTGTTGTATCACTTCAACATGAAAAAATGTTTTATGAATCTCATACACATGAAATTCCCTCTTAAGTAAAAAAAAAAAAAAAAAATAGAATCAATGTAATGCCGGTATCAGTTTAGTTCTGATTAAACTAACTACCTGGTATACAATAGGGAAATTGCCCCACCACATAAGTTCACCATAGAGTATTACAGGGGTTCATTTTTATGTCATTGATAACATACCCTTAAATTACATCAAATATACAATAGCGTATAATCCGCTTTATTGTCTAAAAACAACAATGCGATGAGAAAGCATTGTAGCAATTTTCGTCATTATCGTTATATGTGACGTCTGCCGTAAAACTGAATAGGGGTATTAAAGGAATCCCGATGTAAATCATGTTTATATTGCTTCTGTTTTAAGCATACAGTATTATTATTACTCCACTGTTACTGATGCACTGTAAAACAAAAATTCCAATATTTTATGCGTGAGTGTGTGTGTGTGGGGGGTGTGGCGAGAGAGAGAGAGAGAGAGAGAGAGAGAGAGAGAGAGAGAGAGAGAGAGAGAGAGAGAGAGAGAGAGAGAGAGAGAGAGAGAGAGAATGCTTCAATTGCACGAATAGCATTGCTTCTAATTATGAATATCGAAATATAAGAGAACTAACACCAATCTTTCTATTTCTAAACACTCCTCTTTAAAATATTTAAGACTCTTAAGATATACTTAACTTTATTCTTAACCAAGAGACGCTTCTTGAATTTCAAAGCTGAAATTAAAATGCACAAAACCAAGTCCTTTATACGTCATTTAGCAATTAGATTACTCCTTACCAGAAAAAAACTCACAGAGAGAGAGAGAGAGAGAGAGAGAGAGAGAGAGAGAGAGAAAAAATACCGCATTATCATCACTGCACCTATCGCCGCTGATCTCCAGCCTACCTCCTCATAGTCCTCATCCAGGTAGGTCTAGGTCTTCCAAGTCTCCTGGTTACCTCATGAGCTCAGTCGGCACTCTCACTATTCACGTACTAAAAGGTAAGAATTTGTTACTACAGTAAGAGTGGTATAATTTCATATTAAATGTTCACTTTCGCATCCTTGGGGAAGGTGAAAAGTTAAGTATACCTTAGTTTAACCAGACCACTCAGCTACTTAACAGCTCTCCTAGGGCTGGCCCTAAGGATTAGATTTATTTTACGTGGCTAAGAACCAATTGGTTACCTAGCAACGGGACCTACAGCTTATTGTGGAATCCGAACCACGTTATAGCGAGAAATGAATTTCTATCGCCAGAAATAAATTCCTTTAATTCTTCATTGGCCGGTCGGGGAATCGAACGCTGGGCCAGCAGCGTGCTAGCTGAGAACTATACCCACCCCTCCAACGAGGAACTACGGGGAAGGTGAAGATGCAGGGAATACTTAGAAACAAGGCAAAAGTAAGAAGCAAGTATAATACATTATCCCTGACCTGCACTCCCTGCTGTAAGTCGACGCATAATTTACTTTGTAAATGGCCAGGCCATTTACCGGGATAAATATGACAGCGGGAAAATTCTGATAACTCGAAAGCAGGCCGTTCCAGTTGACTATTCTGTCCTATCTATTTTGTTTAGGCCCTCATAATTTTCAAAGCGACTTACGATCACCACCGATTCCGAGTAAACATCTTTGGTATTTTCTAATAGCTGGGACGTTTTGAAAATGTATTACGCTACATTTTCCCCCAGCTTATTGCGCAATATTTTCGTTTAGATACAGCTGGGTTCTTTACGAATTTCTTCTAACAGCTGGGAAACTGTTTTACTTTTCTTGTGCAATGTGATCAGAGAGAGTCAGTGACATATGCAGAGGCGATCTCCCTGCCGAGCAAGTGACCTCTGGCGACAATAATGAAAAAACGGTCTAGCACAGCGCTATGCTCTACTGGCGAAACACTAAGGCAGCACACTGCTTTTCCTTTTTATTTTGTTTCGTTATTTAAAGAATATGCTTTTTTTATGAAAGTTAGATTTATTGTTTCACTACAATCTATTTCCTAATGTTAACGAATGCTCAGCAATCTGTATGCGTATAAATCAATAACTATTTATTCTCCTTTAGCGAAAAAAAATTAAATTTCAATACATCGAACAATCAATGATTTATACGCACTCTAATAAATTATTCTTGTAAAAGAAATCCTCAAATCTTGGTTTTTGTTGAACAATTACTAATATACGCATACAAATGAATAATTTTATTTATTTTCCTTAAACACACACACACACACACACACACACACACACACACACACACACATATATATATATATATATATATATATATATATATATATATATATATATATATATATATATATATATATATATATATATATATATATACCCGACTACTGCCCTCGTGCCTGACTGTTTAGGTTTAAATAAAAAGACATGCTTACATAAACAATAGCTTCCTGGCGTACCTACCTACTTACCTACCGCCAAGCATTTCTAAATCAGGATTACCATTAGAAAGTAATTTTGATTTATTAGTTATAGGCCTATGCCAAAACAATAGGCATAGGCTTAACGTTTGCATGGCTGAGATTCTTTTCCTTGCTTTTACCATTTACCTTTTAAAGGATAGTTTTTCCTTTAAAGAAATTATCTTTTGATATTGGCACCTAAGTTGTACTTGGACTAGGCTTTAAATAAAACGTAAGTAACTTGAGAGCACAGATGTAGCCTAAGCTACCAAATTCGATTTTCCATCTATTACTAATCTATGAGACCTATAGTTTGATGAAAACAAATTATACCAGGAATTGTTGCATATATCAGAATTACAACCATTTTCATTTTCAATCAAACAATAAAAGGTGTTTCCTAGGTTTGTTTACGTCATCCCGAAATGCTCTCACCAAGTGTGACGTTTCGGAATTTTGTTGAAAAACCACGTTTCATAATATGCATTTTGTTAAACAACTTTGACGCTGCCTTTACGTCTCTAAAAAAAAAAAAAAAAAAAAAAAAACTGACGGCATAGACAGCATGCTATAGGCCCACATACTACGAAGAACTTCTAATGACTGAAAAAATGCAGGTGGCCTTATGCATCACAGCAACATGTTAAACGACGAGACTTGGCATAAACAGTAACCTTTAGGTCTATACGCCTATTTGCTACTAAGTATATTTAATAACGATAATTTTTTTTATTTTACATTATGTAGCATATATAAGGTTAATGATGTTATTTCAAAACTGAAATCGCCACAATAATATGCTAAAAATATAAGACATGTAAACAGAAAGCTTATCTACTGCTAACAAGGCATGTATCTGACTAGCACAAAAATATGGGTAAAATAAATTCAGTATGCTTTGCTTACCTTTAAAAGGTTATTCCATTTTCTCTTGACGAATTCTTGCGCCCATTTCTGCAATTTTAAGCTGCGCATTACGAAAAAACTCACAGGACACACTAAACTCCTGTTCAGATGTTTTGAAGACCCGGCGGCTGCAAGAAGCGCCGCCCTGGTGGCGGCTCACTAAACTAAGTAGAGCTCATACGAGAGTCTGCAAGTATACAGATGACACCTCCCATTATAATTGTGAGTTAAGCGAGAATAAAATAACTTTAAGGTTACATTTTAATTTAAATATCATAATTCCTTGACGGACACTTTTCTTTGTTAAATTGTCTGAAGAAGACTGTACATTTTTTCCTTGAAGATAGCTCTTATAATTCTTCTCATTTGCTAATAAAAAAAAAAAACATTAAAAATGTTGTCACTGCAAATTTCAGCAGTCCCTTTAATCATCTTGACGATAATTTTGTTATTAATTCACTTTACATATCCGTTAAGAAAATATACGTAACAAAAGTACCTGCTTCCATCTTTCTACAAAACGCAACTAGAAAAGGTACAGCGCTTCTACAGCGTTCATAGTCATAATAACTAATAACAGAACGAGCACCGCTTTAGTCAAAACAGCCGCCACCATCTGCTACGTCTGGATAGGAAGGGCTGACACTTTAACAATTGCTTACGTCGATCTGATAATCTCTTTCGCTTGTCGCAAATCCTGAAAATTCAATTATGCAACATATCGTTATAGCTCTGTTCTGTTTGCTATTTGGTGAAGTAATTCAAACGTGCAGCACGTGCGAATATATATATATCTTCTTCTTCTTCTTTTAACGTGCTTTTATTCCCATTTTTGTATGGGGTAAGCACGATGCCTTCTTTTGAAGGACTTTTTGATTTGGCTTTGGGGTAGACCTGTGGTCTCGATCGGCTGCCCTGCCTGACATCGCTTAGACCCCGGTACGTATGTTTCATGTATCATACCCGACCCAACGCCCTTTCTTCCCAGCAGCGAGAAGTTATTGCGCGGGTATGGCGAGAGTTCGAGACGTGTGAGATGTTTGTTATGTTTTTAGAAGGTGTTGTAGTGGCTTTGTTTTGTGTGTGTATTTAGTCTGTAACATCCATTTGCTTTTTAAGCAAACCTATCCGTTGATTACATATATAATCCTGGGATGTCTACACGGATAGCAAAGTGTCTGCCTCTCTGATCAGTCGGCTGCGGGTTTGAACCCGCGCCACAGACCTCTACGAAGTCCGAAGCTGCTGCTGTAACCGACTGAGCCATCGAGGCTCTTGCGAATATATATATATATATATATATATATATATATATATATATATATATATATATATATATATATATATATATTCAATTCATAACTGCCATACTATAAGATGTGATGAAAGAGAGATAGCTGCAAGATGGTACTAGGTCAAACCGACAGTCGCAAAATCATTGCATTCAACAAATAGTTTGGTTACCTCAGCTGTTCGGCTTGATGAACACACAATATTGGCTCTGATATGTGAAACAGATGACAGAGTTGGTATGCGAGTACATAAGTTCGCACGTTAGAAAATATAGATTTTGTGTCTAATTCTGCCCAAAAATAAGTCTGATCGTTCACTAGTGAAGCTAGAGCGAGATCGTCAAGATGTGGCTTTGAGTGTTCCAATCTCTTAGAACTGGCAGAATAAGGTAAAGTTCAGACTCTTCTTTTTTTTTTCTATGTGAACTGTGGACTTGTGATTTTTATCGTGTTTCAAGACACTTATGAACTTGTGTGGAAAGTTGAACATAACCATTCATGCCACTTTAATATTCTATTTTATTGTGTATTGCTTAACCATTATTAATCATGCATTTTAGACTTTCGTTATTATGTTTTGCACTTGTATATTTTTGGGAGATTACTATTGTGCTTAATTCTTTCGACAGATGTCGGTGGTGACACTGTGGTGACATTATGATGATATCTGTGGAATTGGTGTGGTTATAAAGAAGACAATGCAAACCTTTGCAATGTCGGTATTTCTCATGTGGTTGACTTAAGACAAGACGTTTAATGTCTAAGATGGAGTATGTGAGAGTTTTGAGTTTAAAGGCTTTTAGCTATAGTAAGACTTTTAGTCAGAGTTAGATTATTTTGACTTGATAATTCATTTATGATGCATTTTAATCTTTTCTTTGTTCATTCATTACTTATTGGGTTGGTTTGAATAATAAATCTATTTTTGTAGGAAAGATTGCGTTTCCTTAAATGATCCATTCCTTTGGAGGATGATATTACAGAGAGAGAGAGAGAGAATGCACGAGGCGAATGCTGAAGACGAGAGAGAGAGAGATTTGCTGAGAGGAAAAAAGGCGAGCAGTGTCTGAGGGGGAGGGTCTGTGTGGGTGAGTGTCAAGGAGAGGGGTCAGGGTCGAATTACCATGCGCTCCTGGAAATAGATCGCAAAGGCACGTTATGTAAACATTTCTACACGAAATGCTGAGTCTGTTAGGAGGGGTATAACATATATATATATATATATATATATATATATATATATATATATATATATATATATATATATATATATATATATATATATAGAAATCATCAACACACAATCACGTGTGGAACAGAAATAAATTTCTGACTCACGTCGGGATCGAACCCAGGTCTCTCAGGTGGAAAGCAAGGGCGTTATCCACTCGGCCATACAAGTCTAAAAGAAGCTGGAACCTGAGAGCAACTGCACCCAAGGAATTACCTGGGCAAGCTAACTGCTTGCATACCAGCGAGTTTTCCCCAACTTCCCGACTTATTCCTGTCTTAATATTGGTAAGTATAAAAAGTCATATGTATACTGTATATATATATATATATATATATATATATATATATATATATATATATACATATATATATATATATATATATATATATATATATATATATATATATATATATATATATATATATATAACATATATATATATATATATATATATATATATATACATATATATACTGTATATATATAAATTCGTCTGCAAGTATAACTAATATTTTCATACCATTCGATGGCAATTATCGTCTGTATACAGTATGCGTTTTAAAACATAGACTTTAATCCTTTTAACCAAGGGGTTTGAAATGGAATGGAATGAAGAGTTTAGGACAGGGGCCAAACACTGGGACCTGTGAGGTATTCAGCGCTGGAAAGGAAATTGAGAGTAGGTAGGATTGGTAGGAGAGGGTGGACAGCAAGACGGAAGAAAGATAATATGAAAGGAGGTACAGCGAAAGGAACGAAAAGAGTTGCAGCTCGGGGCCGGAAGGACATTGCAAAGAACCTTTAGTAATGCCCACAGTGCACTCCGTGAGGTGCACTGACGGCACTATCCCCCTACGGAACAAAGGTTTTGGGGACATTCTTTACTTATGTCATTGTTAAAATATCACAATATTTTTTTAGTAGATTACAGTTTAAGCTTAACAATGCAAAATATGCTATAAAAATAACGTCCTAGAAAATGGTCGCCAATGTCATGGAATAGAAACAAGAAAAAATTGATTAAGTCTGGAAATATTCCTCAAGAGCAGTTATACAAAGGTAATAAGACACTATAAATGAATTACCATTTAGAGTAAAACAAAATTCACTCACGGGACGCTTCTGAGAAGGAGAGGCATAAAAACAAACAAACAAACAAACGAAAACAAAATAGTTTTAGCCATAAATAGAGGAACCTAGTTGACAGGTAATTCTCTAGACTCTACAGCACAAGCTACAGGGTTATGTATACGACTCTGATGCTGAGAAGTCGACAAAACATGTATCAAGGACTTTCGGTCACAAAAGCCATAGGGAACAAGTACGTATTACACTTCGGAGACGAAGCAAATAAATAAAAAAAGAAAAAAACCCTAGACACGGTTGTATAATGGTTTTCTTCAACTCTCGGAAGTTGGTCCTTAAGTTTTCGAAACTGACATTTCTTTCATCCCCAAGAATGCCTCTGCTGGGTGTAACCAGTGTCTTGTTTCCAACACCACACCCACGCCCCCTCCTCCACCCCTGGTGATGGAACCATTTCTTTTTTCGGTTGGACTGACAAGATAAAGGTATGAGAGTATGAGAGACCTTACCTTACAAACATTACAGTTCGTTCGGGTTGCCCCAGGTCCCTCAGCGAGAGAGAGAGAGAGAGAGAGAGAGAGAGAGAGAGAGAGAGAGAGAGAGAGAGAGAGAGAGAGAGATTACATAGTAGTCTGTAAGGTTTTTAATGGATTTTCTGCATAATAAAGAAGTTTCTCCCTGGAATCGATCCTATGATCATATAAAAAATGAAATATGCATGCACTAAAAATATGTATATATTTTTTGCTGGAAGTCCTCATTTTCTCAGCTCGATGCCTTGCATTGGGCAATCCTGTCATGCCTATGCTGGTATGCACTCTGCAATGACCCAAAGGGTGGTACCTACCTACTTTGCTACTCTGGAGTCTAGAACTAGACTAGAATAAACTAAGATTTCTGGTCTATTGTTCGTGATTAAGATATATATATATATATATATATATATATATATATATATATATATATATATATATATATATATATATATATATATATATATATATAATTTAGTAAATGTATATTTCATTTGATGCTGTATGGATAGCGCTTCTGCCACAAAGATGATACTAAGAAAGTTTAAATTAGATCAAGAAAGGTTGAAGGCAGACTTGCTTAGCTACAATGCGGCATGTAATGCCGTGGTAGCTGTGCTTTTGACAAATCAACTGTTACTAGTATCGTTCATATACTAGGATTTGAACAAATACACCACGATCACAATGTCCGTTGTCTCTCAAGTCGCGTGAGAGAAGTCAGTAGTATCTACGAAAGAGGCCCTGTTTGGCAAAGATTCAATCAGCATTAATTTCCAACAATGTCATTTGATGGATATCAAATAATACATCTTATGCGTAGTGCACATCTCTATAAGTAACGGAATTTTATCTTTGTATTAATAGGTTATATTCTCCACGAAAAAGGGTTTGAGTATGCCAGAGTAGCAAAGTAGGTAGGTACCACCCTCTCTGTCATTGCAGAGTGCATACCAGCATAGGCAGGCCAGGATTGCCCAACGCAAGGCATCGAGCTGAGAAAATGAAGACTTCCAGCAAAAAACAAAGAAGAGCACTGATGACCCTATTCTTCAAAGAACTTTCTGAAATTACCGAGATTCTGAACAGACCCAAGAATACTCAGGAATCGTGTTGGCATCCAGGAACGAAGGAACGAGATGGAAAAGGAAAACCCATAATTGCTGTTCGAAACTGATGCCATTAATGTTTTCCTTCAGTCATGAAAAGGAAAATATAAGAGCCCTGAAATAAAGAACGTAATATAAACGTAAACTGAACGTAATATGAACTTACTATCAGTAGACCTGATATAGGGGAAGTGGCGTAGAGGCATCATTAATATTGGTTTAAGAGCACAAAACAAAAACAGAGAGAGAGAGAGAGAGAGAGAGAAAAAAAAAATCAATGACTGACCTCAATTTTTAAAAAGTAAAGGTCGCGATATTCATAACATGGATGAGGATGTTAAGCAGGGCTTAGTGACAGATGGAAAATTATTAGGGTGGAGCCAAGACACGAATTAAGGACTACTTAATAATCTACATATGATTGATAATGCGAACCTCATGAAGATGGTGCAAAACAGAGGGAGGTCACAATAAATGTGAGTAAGTCAGTAACTAAAATATAGGTAGCAATAGCAGTAACAGTGGTGATCATCATCATTATCATAAATATCCTTGCAGGCTTTTTATAATAAAAGAAGGTTATCATAGGATCCATGAACCTATTTCTACGCATGAACATTTCTATGGCTGTGGATCATAGATGACTCAAGGTTTAATGTGGAAAGTTTTCATGAGAGTACGGCATGACGTTAAGTCACCGGAAGTCTAAACTTGAGGGAAAGCACCAAGGACAGTGGAATAAACTATCTTTATTATAAATTTAATATTGTAGTAACACTGACAAATCAGTTATCAGGAAAAAGGGAAAACTTTATATAAATTTAACGCAGCCGATGCAACTATCACTTTCAATATCACATGCTTAAAAGAGGATCTTCTACTTACATATTATTATTATTATTATTATTATTATTATTATTATTATTATTATTATTATTATTATTATTACATGCAAACATTTACATGGAGCATGATTAAATGAGAGGCCAGAAAATTATATGCAAGATACCAAGAAGTCGGATCAGCTACTGACAAACGGCACGTCAGGAAACAGGCACTACCTCGAGCAGTCGAGCCTTGACCTTCTAAAGATAATAAGACCAACCCCCAAGGAATACTGGGCAGCCCGTACATTACTTCTCGAGTAAACAGCCTACCACAGAGTTCCAAACAGACACTTCTAAAGAAACTCTCCGGAGACTCTCGGGAAAGAGAAGTGATTAAGACATCTCATATAAGTTTTCTTACCCGAGAACAGGAATTCTATCCTCAAAATATTTTGTGCGATTTGCCGCTGTAGTAATTGTAGTAATTCTTAATTTCAAAGTAGTATCGAAATGAATATGTTCTGATTACAGTTTGCCTAGGATGCATATGACAGCAGTAGAAACTAAATATTTTTTTTCTCCTCCCTCCATTGTGGTTAAGGAAATGAAGTTTTACAGTCTTTCTCTCAACCTCTGTCCCTCACACTTACGTGTGTGTGTGTGTGTGTGTGTGTGTGTGTGTGTATATATATATATATATATATATATATATATATATATATATATATATATATATATATATATATATATATATATATATATATATATATATTGTGGGCTTTGTATGGGAAGGAGTGCTTTGAATGATTTTTATATATTATACTAAAGTCTCAGTAACCATGTTGCCAGTGATGAAAATATAGTTATCAAATTTACATTGTAATTACAAAAAATCTTGATAAAGTTTAGGCTATGTCCTTTTACAAGATTCAATAATCTTGAAATTACTGCGTGTCTTAAAAACTACGTCATCTCCGTCAAACCTGGGCAGAAGATACTTCTCTCCTTCTACAGGGTGTCATGTACGCCGAGTCCCCACCGCAATGACCCCAAGTCAGCAATTTCCTTTTAGCCAGAGAATTCAAGCAGTCAGTCCAAAATGAACAATGTGTACCAGCCACTGAAAACCCATTTATCATACTATGTGTGCCCGGCTCTCTGTACGGGAAGTTCCCTCTCCCTGTCATATCATCGTCTATCAGATAAGAGAGCTGATTTGGTCATTTCCAGAACTTCCACTCATATGAGAGAGACTGAGCCTCTTTCATTTTCTGCTCAAAACTCGCCAAAGGATTATTAAATGGACAAAGCTCTCGAGGCTTGGAGTTCGACGACACGATATTTGCCAGGCTGTCTGGCCGTTCATTGCTTGTCATAATATCACTGAGTGATCGTGTGGTGTGCTGCCGCTCAGCAAGAATGAATTTCCTTACCACAACGGAGGGAGGAGAAAATATTATCTAGTTGCTGCACTTTGTGTTATATGAATTCTGGGAAAACTGTAATAATAAATTTTTCGTAACTATTTTGAAATCAAGAATCTAGATTTTATTTCAGGATATAAATCTCTGGGCAACAATTAAGAGAAATTGTGCACAGAAAACCTGCTTTTCTTTAATGATATTATTAAAAAAAAATTTTTTTTTATAAAGGGCACTGATGAATTATTGTTGAAATATCATGTTTGACGTCACCCATTTCTAAATGTGAATAATTAAACGGCTACGCAAATATAAACATATTTAATGGAGTTAAGTCTAGGTTAGTTTACTCTGGGCATACAGGCGCACAAACACATAATTATATAACGCATATATATACATACATATATATATATATATATATATATATATATATATATATATATATATATATATATATATATATATATATATACATATAGATAGATAGATAGATAGATAGATAGACAGATAGATAGATAGATAGACAGAGAGAGAGAGAGAGAGAGAGAGAGAGAGAGAGAGAGAGAGAGAGAGAGAGAGATGTGTACATGCATTCATATATATATATATATATATATATATATATATATATATATATATATATATATATATGCATATGTATACATACACACACGCTCACACACACACATATGTATATATATATATATATATATATATATATATATATATATATATATATATATATATATATATATAATGAAAGCAAATGTTTTTATGCATAAAATATATGAAAAAATAAATGAGTAAGGAGCAGTGCAACATTGCAAGCTCATAGTATTCATTTGACTCCCGTTTTATTAAATTCACGTAACGGATCTCATGACATGAATCTAGGTAGTTTTATACATGTTTATTATTTAAAGAATAAAAGTTATTATTATAATGTAATTGATATGTCTTACAGCAGTCTTTCAATAACTGCAGGCATTCGTTGTACAAGTAGAACGAAACTCGTAAAGTTACGGAAGTTATCTACGACACAACTTCCCCTCGCAGACTCATCCTCATCCTCTTAACGCAAGGAAACGCGCGCCAATCTTGGTCTCTTTATTCGCGGCAGCAGAGAGAGATATTGGTAGAAATTTCCTGATTCGCGGACAACTCCGGTGTCTCGGTCATTGTTAGTTACGTCACGTTATATGGGAGAAACGTTGCAGGACTCTCGACAAGATTTATCCATTTACGTTCGAGGGTGAGGCCTGACGGGTCTCTTTGTTATCGCTGCTCTGCTCGGTTCCCACGGCGTCAGGAAAATTGACTTTCATTTGCATCTGCAAAGTCCTCCCCATTATTTGGCTCTGGTAGAATTACAAGCGCTTGAGCACTGAGTGGACGGGTTGGGTTTAAAGTTTTGGAATTGGTTATGATTTCATTGTTAAATTCGGTATTTCAATAAAGGGTGAGAAGCATGAAATTGTTTCGTTAAATGATTTTGAAGTGGTGTGAAAAGTGTTCTGAATATGAACTATATTATTTATAAAGTTACGGGAGAGTATCATAGATGTTCATAATAAAAAAATACATGTTATCATCGTTGTTGTTGTTGTTATTATTATTATTATTATTATTATTATTATTATTATTATTATTATTATTATTATTATTATTCCATTTTTGCTGGGCAATTGGTGAGAAAGCAAAAGACTACAAGCCCAAGGGGCCCAATAAGGAAAGCAGCCTGGTATGAAAAATACAAAGTAAAACTAAGAATAAACGGTTAAGGAGAAATAACAACGAACAACAAATGAGATAGGCAACAAAGAAAAAACCCACAAAACTATAATTTGGGATTCACGGAAGCCTTTTCAATTAAAAAAAAATATATATTAACTCATTGTAAAAGTAACTGCGGAAGTACCATGCGGCCAAGTCAGTGTATATAGTTGCCTAAATTCATACTCATAGAGAATGGGGGAAAAGGATGGAACATCCCAAATTAAGAGGAAAACGAGTAAAGGTTAACAGCTTTCAGGAACTGAGAAGACGAAAAGAACTTATATCATATGAATATACTTTTATTTAGTCTAAGGAACGGATCTAGCAAAGTAATATCTATGATCTCTCCAAAACAAGTTTAGTGCAGACTGGAGACCCAAACGTTACCAGCAGCAGGAGGTTCCTGTACATTTCCTTTAATAATGATCATAGAATTTCCAAGGAAAGGAGGCAGGAAAAAGGAAAGCTATTTATATTTACAAGATTCCATCCAGATAAGCACTCAAGGTAAAAGCTGACAGATTCTTTACGTGTCAATTTTGATCTTGTGAGTGAGGGCAATCAAATGTGAAACATACATGAAAATAAAGTAAATTAATGAATTATTAAATCACCTGAAAAATCATGAATATAAGAATAAATTGCTGAAAGGAAGTAAAGGAGTAAGAAATTGAATGGACTCCAAGAAGAATGTCAACAAAAATGGAGCAGATGCCGCACCCTCAACAGTAACAGATATAAAAGAAAAAGTTCGATAAAAATGTGAGAAAAAACTTCACAAAGGAAAAGGTGATGAAAGGAAGAGGAAATCCTTCTAACAGGAACTTATGTCAGACTGTGAGACGTCTGAGAGCCATCAGTTCTGATGACAAAAGATTCCACGAAGTCCCGCAGGGAAGATGACCAGTCATCAGCGACACCGGAAAGAAGGTCACCACTGGAATTTGGAAACTTTTTAGAAATCCTCCCGGTGATAGCAAAGAGGTGATTTAGATTCAGAGTGTCAGTGAAAGTAAGACGCGAAAGTACGTGCGTAAAGTTTATTTACGAATGTTCCCGTCAAAAAAATGACCAACATCTTCCTTGATCGCGTATACAGGTCCGACAAGAGCCCGCTGCCCATTTCCGAAGATGTCTTCCGAGACATGCTGACGGTCAGTACTACACAGGGCGCTTTCCTCTCTCAACTTGGGTAATTATTTCGGCAAGTAGACGGAGTCGCCATGGGATCCCCACAAGGGGTTCTTTTTGCAAATATGTGTATGGCCACCGTCGAAGAAAGGACCTTCCGAGAACATCAAAAACCTAAGATTCACGGGCGGTACATCGACGATATATTCGTCACAATAAAAGAAACAGACGATGCCAGAAAACTAGCAGATGCTCTGAAAGGAAACGCGGTGCTTAACTTCACCACAGAGTACAGCCAGCAGAAGACTTTACCGTTTCTTGATGTCCCGGTCAAACAACAAGAAGCACAGTTTAAAACTACCGTGTATACAAAAGCAACGAACGTTGGCCGTTGCTTGAAGAAACGAGGAGAATGCCTGGATTCATATAAAAAGTCTGTAGTGAGTGCGTATGTCAATAGAATCTTCACATACAGCGCAACTGTTGACAAACAGCGGCTATGCAGATCAGGTAAATGAAACTGCAATAAAAAAAGATAATGGATAAATTTTACCAACTCAACACGACGACGAAAAAGGAGGAGAGTCTGAGTATTTACCATTGTCTATGTTATGGGACTGCATACAAGGAGGATTGCCACACTATATGGGGGATAGTAAACAGAGGTATAACCCCAAAAGCTCCTTACCACAAAATAAGCCTCAGAATATATAGTAAGCCTTACCTTATAGCAGCCCTAATAATGGAGAACAGCACCGCTCCGGGGAGACCGAAGGAGATATGCACGTACGTAAGTTACAAATTCACATGTCCAGAGGAGATGTGTAAATCTCACAGCCAAAACTACATCGAGCAAACTACAACGATCCTTTGGAGACATATTATGCTGGCTCATAGAAATCAAGGGGCCATTCATCAACATTATATAGATGTTCACGATGGGGAGCCATTCGTAAAATACAAGAGCTGATAGACGGCACTCGGGTCGTACACTAAGAGGATAACTATGGTCGCCTCTTAATAGCCGAAGCACGCCCCCAACCACCGGACACATCGCGAGAGCTTAAAAGCGAAGGCCAAGTAACATGCTTGCTCAAGTCACGGTCTAGGCCTAGAATGCGGCTCAATTCGCTGAGGTCCTGCCCAACACGAACTTCGAGCTGTTAATTAGCATAGAGGATTTGGACGCACATATGCACTCAAATATACTAGGTGTGTCTATTGAATACCGAGACTAACTAAACAACTCACCTTTACTTATATGTATTATTACAAAATTAATGCTTGTCCCCTTCAATATACTGCCCATTTGCACCAATACATTGCTGCAATCTTCAGATTCATCTATCATTCGAACACTGATTCGGAGGTCTTTTCGAACAATCTGGCTGATTTTTTCCTATATTTTCTTCGGTTCTTGAAGTGCAAGCAAGATTGTCTAGGGCGTTCATCAGCATTGACAATCTCACGTCCCTCGCTGAATCTTTTGTGCCACTCAAACACATGCCCACAAGACATGCAGTTATTCCCATAAGCTGTACTAAGCATTTGAAAACATTCTGTTGGTGTTTTGTGCAATATTACTAAAAATTTCATGTTGTTCAAATT